>BLXL01009977.1:0-45338 GCA_023170135.1 Acarapis woodi | reverse complement strand
AAATTAAAATTTAAAGTAACAATATAAATTTAAATTTAAGATTCTTTTAGAAAATTTATCTATCATTTAATTATATTAATCAGAAAAATTATAAATTGAATATGTAAATATATAAAATTTTCAAATTCTCGATCGAAAAATTTTTAATTGTAACGTTTTTATAGAATCTAATTTTAAACAAGACTTTCTTGAAAAATATTTTATCTATATGCTTGTTAAAATTAACAACTGCGGTCATTTTTTCGTTAATGTTTAGGCTTTTTTAGAAAATTTTGTTCTTCAAATTTTTCGAATTATTAAATGCATTGTTCCTTGATTTAATTTTTAAAAGATCTGCAGAAATGCACACAGGTTTATTCGAATGTGAACACATGCAATTTAATTTCATTACTTTACATTTTAAAAAACATGCTTTATTTTCAAACAACTTACCGACTATTATAACTTTTTTTTTATTTTAGTTGATGCACGAAACATCTTAAATACAAAATAATTGACAAATCTTTTTGCAAGAGCTTTATTTTTTTCTCTTTCACTAATTTTGATGCTAGTCGGGCAACGGATTATATTTGTATAAAAAATACGCTCTTTTTAATTAGCTTCTTCGTTTTTTCTCGCTTAATTAATGAAAAATTTATTTTACCTCGTATTAATTTTAATTTTTGCAGAAAACTATTGAAATTTCTAGAGATCTTAAGATTTTCTATAAATAAACAGAAATAAAAATATAATTTAATTGTTATAATACTATTCGCCAAATCAAAATATATTTCAACCACAAGAAATACGAATCTTGAAATTTGTTTTAACAACAAGCATTGATTTTTGATAAATAAAACGGAAAATTTTTTGAAATTGTTTGTGCACGGGTAATTTTTCCGTAATAGTATATTGAACAAGCACACATTTCAAAGGCATTTTAAACACTCACATTATGTACATTTTGAATACAAAGTATAAATGTTTCAGGAAGGATACATTTTAGATTAAAGTAACTTTAAATAAATTTGGATTGAAAAAATTTTATTTTAACAAAATAAATGAAATTTATCAATAAAAAAATTTACGAATTCTAAATCGGAAACTAAAATTTCTTGATTTACTATTTACTCAAAAATTTTCATTTTTTTTTCCCATCATATACAGCTGTTACAATAACAAATTAGAAAAAAAACTGATTAGAATTAATTTTAAAATTTTTTCAGAAAATTTTTTTGCTCTTATTGAATCATTGCTCTAATGTAGTCTATAATTTTTTGAATAATTGATTCAATATAAAATATAATTTTAAAGGCACTAGTAAAATTATAATTATAAAAATTTTTAAGAAAATTTAAATTTAACAAATCAAAAAAAAAAAAATTCGCAAGTTATTAAATCGATGAGAAATTCACCATTAAAAAAATTTATTAACGACTTTTTTCAAATTTTTCATTTAGAAAATTTCAACACCTAACATCAACAATTTTCAAAACAAGTTACTTTGAGATGTTTTAATAAAATGCTTTTCGAATAACATTCAAATCAAAAAATGTCTTTTTCTTTTTTTTAAACGATTAATTTGTTTGAATTTCGTTGGTTTCAAATTTATATGAAAATTTTCACTCCTCTGATCGTAAATTTTATAAAATGACATTTTTGATTAATATTTATAATTTTTTCTTCTTAATCTAAAATAGGATGCCCTTAACTAAAATTTAAGATTATTAATTCAATTTTTTTTTACTGAAATTAAATTTTTTATCTAATCAATATATTTCCTCAAAAGACGAGAAAGACAAGGATTGAAAACATAATTTCAAGAGAGTAAAATTCAATTTAATTAAAAATGATGTTCGCTAAAAATTATGCATATTTGTTCCCAATTGAAACAAAGTGTAAGACCAAAAATAAATGAATTATGATTTCTCACCAGATAAATATCACACAAATTCTAGTATCAAAATTATTTAAAATAATATGCAGAAGTGAAAATTTTATTACAATTTGATTATAAAATATTTTTAAAGAATTTTAAAAATTAAAATTGAAATAAAAATATTTGTGATTTTTTTATTTTCATTAGGTATAACAAATTTCGAAATGTATTTTTTATTAAAGCTTAATTTTCGATTGGCATTAAAGTAAAAAAAAATTAAAATTTTGTCACACTAACAATATCTTCAAATTTTAACAAATATAAGAATCTTTTTTTAATTCTTTTTTCTATGAGTAACTAGAATTTTTTTAGGAAAATATGTAAATATAAAGTAAATATTTTAAGACCAAAATAATTTTCTCTCAAAACAGTAGTGAAATTTATTTAAAACATAGATTAATGCTTTTTTCTTTTAAATATTTTATATGTTTGATTACTTGTTAACTTCTTTGCACGTATAATTTTATAGTGGATCTTGAAAAATAAATTAAACTTAAATATTTCAGAATCGTTTCTTGAATTACATTTTTATTCACTTTGATAATGATTTTTCGAAGAGCCGAAATGCATTTTAATTTAGCAAAGAAAAAAATTCTTGAAGGCATTGTTTCTATTTCATTTTAATTGAAATAGAAGCATTTAACAAAAGACTTCTACCGATTTCACAGAATTTTCAACTAAAATAAAATTTTCAATGAAATCAGTTTAAAAAAATATAATTGAATCGCTTAATAACTTTTGAATTTTCATTAATTTTAATACACTATAAAACATTTCACAAAACGTTATGATCCTAATATAGTATGTCTAAAAGATTTGGATTCAAATCAATAAAAATAAGTTCAAAATATTATAGTATGTAACATGTTAATCTAATACCAGTTATAATTTTCCGTATCATTTGACATAAATATAAATTCAAAATATATATGTATATGTGTAAATGCATACACATATTCTCTTTTGTAAGCATTAAATTAAATAAAAAATTTTACGTAACGATCTAAAAATTTAAGTCAATTCTGTTTTAAAAATAAATTGATGTATTAAAACTTTTCACTTATTTTTAGTAGAATTTCTGCTTAATCATTCATTTCTATGAAATTCAGCTTTAATGAGAAAAAAAATTTATAGACTTGATTAAATTAAATTATATCAAACAAATCTTGAACACCTGTATAATTTTTTATAATATGCATATATATATTTTTTATGTTTTATAATATATAGATTTTTAAATTAGTATTTTTTATGAAAAAAATAGCTATAAGATGAACAAATCAGCCAATCTGATTATTTGTGAGGATGAAATTCAAGATATCATACACACTTCCATTATCGTAATGCCACTATGTAATACACAAGAGACAAGCATAAATGAGGAAATATATCAAATTAGCATTCTTTTATAGCAGTCGAGAAATTTTAAGACTTATCGAAATTACAAAGATAAATTTGATCATTTTAAGAATACTATTGATAAAGAATAATTAGCTAAGCTATTCTAAACCTATATTTAACGATTCATATTTATAGTTAAATTAATTTTTTCTTTTCTTCCCTTGTAATGGACATCGATTTCAACGCTCGTTGACTAATTTCGCTGAATAAAAATATTTAACTACAAAATGTGTTTAAATTTTAATATTGGTTGTTTGAACATTATTCGGTAACTGTTCAATTTTATTTCACAACCCTTGAAAATTTCGACCATTCTTTTTCGCAAATATATGTTCAATTTTAATTTTTTAATACAAAAAAAGAAAGATTTCTTCGCATTTTACGGAAATAACACAATATTATTATCAATTTTATTAATATCACTATTTATCCATTTGAATTTTTTCATTGAAAACAAAATAAGAGTATCTTATAAATTTAAGAGAAGCCTATTCTTATGTTTCATTTCAATAATTAAAAATTAGCAAATTAATTTTATTGTGCAACAGAAACTGCGAATTTCTTCGAAATGCAAAAATTATATCTCTTGGCTGCAGAATGATGGTCTTACTTTTCAACATAATTTACAATCCTTTGATCAACACAATTTTTTCAATATTAAAAAAATAAAACGATATATCAAATAAAAATGTGGCTGCCAATTAACTTCAATTATGTCATCTCAATCTTTTACAATGCTTTCATTAAGCACAGTACCAGTAAAATGAGATTTTCGCCAATATTAAAATAGTTGAATTTTTGATTCCTTTTTTATTTATTGATGATTTTTCAAGATCCCAATATTTGTGATTTCACTCGAATACTAAAAATCTTTTAAAATTTAATTTGTGCGTAATTTAATAGAATTTAAATTCTTCCACAAACTTTGTATCTTCTTTTTATATTGAATTTTATAATTTTCTATTAATCGATTTCTACATCTCTTTACCATTATCTTTTGAACTGCCGTTTTTAACTTTATAGATTTTTTTACTTAGTAAATTTTTTAAATTTTTCCAAATTAAATCGCCAGTTTTTAATTTTTTTTTGATTTTAATACATTTTTAAGGAATTATTTTTATTTAATAAATCAGAATTCTTCTTTTGTTATTCGAGATGATTTTCTATTAAATTTTTAAGTTTCATTTTTCTGCAAGGTGCGACAGATTATATAATCTTAGTATTTTTTAAAGTAACTTGTTAATTGTTTTAGTTGATTTATTTTTGAAAAAAAAAAACAGTTTTGTTTTGGTTGTGTACAATGATTTGACATAATTTTTAGAGTTCAGAATTTAAGTTACAAACAACTTTTCAATTTTAAAATTAAGATTATTCAAATTAAATAAAAAAAAATTTTATTAGTAAATTAGCACATCATCAAGTCAATTTTTGTACTAAATCTAGTAACAATTGCTCCCTCAAAATCAACTAAAAAAAGTCAAATAGCAATTGGATTTATTTTAGGTAAAATTTTTCAATCAACTTAAGCACCTAATGATTCAAAATTAACCTTTAATTTCTATTTAAATTACAATTTTAAAATCGAAAATTTTTGATTATGTTTTCAGCAATAACTACATTCTTTAAGCAAAAATAAACTCATCCTTAAAATTAAAATAAATTTCTTTGTTAATGTGCCAATGTATTCAATATATCTTTGAAATTACGAATCTAAATTGCGATTGTGATCTAAAAATGTGACTAATGTTTTTTTATCCACAACTTAACTTATTAGAGTGTTTAGATTATTTGCTTAGGAAGACTGAAAGATTGTCTGAAAATTTTAAATAATGCTATAAATTGTTGAAATATCATCTTATATTACTTATTTTATAACCTTTTCAATGAGAAAAGATTTCTACTATTAAATTATTTACAATATCAATATCAATCACACAAATTCTGAAACCTATATTAAAATAACGACAACAAGCATCATCAACACAACTAAAATACTCTAGATAGCAATTTGTAAACTTTGCATAGGATTCACTTTCATTTTTCAAGCGGTAATTGTAAATCATAATACAACTTTTCATCTACGAAGCAATTTTTCTTCTTAAGTTATTACCTAGTTTGTGTTTTTTTCTTCAAATTATATTTCTAAGGTTATTTTTTGTAAATTTATGTAATTTGAGAAGAAAATTTTTTTATCGAATTTCCATTAAATTCGGTGTCAAATTAAGAGAAAGGTAAATTTCTAAAATTTTTATAAAAATAAAGCTAAAAATTTTCGCGATTTATACAAAGCAAGCAAAAAAAAAACGAAAAAATAATTTTAAGGTCATTTTGTGTTGATTCTATTTTCTTCGATTCTTTTCTTTACCATCATTTGGAAAATCAAAGCGTGATTTTTAAAAAAGGAAGTCAAAGTTGGTTCAATCTATTTTAGTCTTTTCACTGTTTTTGAGTAAAGTTCTTTTATTATTTGAAAAGTGCTGTGATGATCAAGCTTTTTTACTAAATCATATAAAAGCCGATATTTTCTTTTCCCCTTTTACTTTATATATATATGCATTTTCTCAAATTGATAAACGATATTTTACTTAATTTTTTGTAAAGAAAATAGTTATATAAATTATTGATTGACATTAATTCAAGTGCAAACTTTAGGGACGAATACGATCCAAGAATTTTTGGCCTTTTTGCTTTTCTTCTGAACAAAGCGAATAGTTTAAGAGCCTAATACTTAATAAGAGTGGACAACTTTTTATAGATGAAAAGTGAACTACTCAACTGAAAAACAAATCATATTTATCACATATATCGAATTCAGTGCCTAGACTGGCGCATTTACACTCAGGATCTTCAATGTCCTTTTTATTCAGGTATTTGAAATTTTGAATAATTTACTTGATTTTAATAATTATTTATGTTTTATTTTTACACTCACGTATTTACGACACAAATTTTATGTCTAAGTTATCAAAAATTCTAATCAATCTAGATAATTCATATTTTTTGTTTATATTGTTTTCATTTTGCTTTCTATTTTCTTTTTAAACATAATTTAGTATTTTCTAACACTTGCGTAAAATTTTAATTATTAAATTATTAAATAACAAAAATTTAATTTAATTAAATCAAATTTTTGTTAAAAAACTTAATACCTGTATTCAATATTTATTAGAAGCATCAACAATTTTAAATGTTGCCTTGAAACAATATCTGTGTCTATAAATATGTATCGTTAATACGTAATTACATATAGTACCTAAAGATACCTTCAAATGCTTTGTATTGCTAAGTTTTTTATGCATCAAATATTTTGATTTTGCACGTTATTTTGCGAAAAAAAATTATGCTTTTATTTTAAAATTATTTACGCTTGATTTGTTTGATAATTGTATGACTATTCTGATTTTGAATTTCAAATCGCACAATAAGCTACTTTTTTTAATTTTGTTTTGATGAGTTTTGAGCATCTAAAATAAAAATATTGAAATTCTATTTTTCATTTAATAATATTCAAAAACACAAAATTTGACTTCATAACTGCACCCTAACTATTTATTGAAAAAATTATAGAGAAAATTAATTCAATTTTTAAAGAATTTGCATTAATAATTTTTTAATAATTGAAAATTCACAGTTATTCTTTTAATCGAATAATCAGAATTATAAGAAACATTTTGATGATCACGCAGACTGTAATAAACTATTATTGTTATATATATATTAGAGTAATTACTTTGTATTTATTTGAATGAAGCACTTACTGCCCATTTTTGAATTCTAAATAAATATTACTCTCATTTAATGCTTTTTTTTTCATAAAGTGTAAATTAAAAATGTTCCTCCCAACCACAAAGAGGTGATTGTATTTAATTAATTTTACGATTTTCAATGATCAAAGGCGTTCATTGTATATCGTTTGAATAATTTACCTCTTATGCTTTTATTTCCTTATCAAATTAATGACATTAAGTTATTTTCTAGATAATTTATCTGAATTTATCAAATTTATAATACATATTAGAAAAGTACTTAATGATAATTTTCCTTGAATCTTAGGTCATAAAAAAAAAAATTCAATATGAATAAATTTTATATTGAATCTTAATTGGAAATATCAAAAAAAAAACAAAAAAAAAAATTGAAATTTCTTAAAATCCAAAACTAATTCAAATTTCATTAATTTTTAATAAAAATAAAAACAAAGATTCACTTGTAAATTTTTTTTAATTAATAAAATTATTTCAAAATCTAACAGTTGCATTTTTTTTAGTCATAGAAACTAAAATTGAATAAAGATTTTTTAAAGAACAGAAAAAAAATCATCAATGTTCAAAAAAGTATAAAAAAAATATCAAAAATTTTTGTGTCAAAATTATTAATTGAGGTAGTTTTTGAAAATTGAATTATTATTGCAGATGTTTTTATGATTAAACAGTAAAAATTAAGAATTTTTACACTTAGACCATTTCTCAATATCATTTGAATTTTTGAAAATATCTAATAAGTTAGAGCAAGTAGATTTTTTTTAATTTTTTTTTAAAAATTTCAGTATTAGTTGAATCAAAAATTTTCAGTTAAAGTCTATTTTAATTTTTGAAATTTTTTGGATGGTTATTCGAATAGACCTAAGATTGAAGATTTTTTAATATTCTGATTCTATTTCAAATCGTTAATATTTTTCGAAGAATAATAGCAGTAATAGAAGACAAAATTAAATTCTCATATTATTTATGGTATATTTTGATAAATCATAATAATATATATAATATAAATTATTAAATTATATAATCAATTAATTTCAAATTCAACGAAATATGCTGTGCTTTCAATCTTAGCCATGATTTCTTATAATGATAGAATTATGTATAGAAAATTTATTTGAAATATTTGAAGTAAAAAAAGTGTTTTTCCTATAAAATTTTAAAAAGATCAAAAAAATTTTTAATTATTTTTAGAGACACAAAAAAAAGTTTACAAAAATTCTCAAAATTTATCTAAATAAATTCAATTCTTTAATGATGAAAGTATCTCACAAAATTTTATCATTAATTCGAGTGTATCAATTTAAATTTTTGATACATTCGATATCTGAAATTTATTAATTTAGTCTCAAATACCGATGTAGAATTGTCGACATTTTTTTTTTTTTTTTCAACTTTCATCTTAAAAAGAATTATTTCGTTCTTTCAAAAATTTATTTGGATCTCTGAAATTAATAAAAAAAATTAATATAATTTAATATAAAATTAATAGAATATAAAAATTTAGGTTTTTGATTTCAAAACATAATAAAATTCTCGATTCTCAAATCGACCGCGTTCTATCTATTTTTTTTTTTCGAATTAATTAAAAAAACTATCTTCAGATAAATTTAAAAATTTTCAATCTCTAGTCATTCATTTGTTGCAAATGAAATCTATAATTACATTAGCAATCAAAGATAAGGCATCAAAAATTGACTTTTTGATTAAAATTATTGTTTTTCAAATAGTGAAATGAAAAGTAGCAGCATATTCAATTTCTAATGAATTAAATTCATTTCTTCCCTAATGCCTATTTGCAAATCATTGGACTATTAGATAAGCTGTTTGTTATCAAATGAATTTACTCCACTTTCAAAAACTTGCTTTTATTTTTTGCTTAAGTAATGCTTTATTTTTTTAAATATAGAAAGATTAATTTTTTTTCATCAACGCTTAGACATCATTAGTTTGAGTAATATGTTTAGCAAACTATAAAACTACACATGTTATGGCTAAAAATGTAGATCTCAATTAAAATAAATTTAGCAAGTGCGAATAGTCAACTATACTTTTTAGTTCTCGCTAATATTACAAATCAAACAAAATGTCTCAAAGGCATTTTGTACCAATATCCAGAATGTTTTGAGTTTGAATGTGTATATATATTTTTGCTTGTTTACAATCACACAATTTTATTTTTATTCTTAAAATTGAAATCAATTACTCATTGATTTGTTTATGTGTTGTGTCATTTTTTTTTTAATTTCCGGTGTCTGAATGTATTTTGCATATATGCCTAAATTTGTTTCATTAACATAATCAAACTGCAATGCTTTCTTTATGTTCTATTTAATTATTGAGAATAAAATAATAACCATTGGATTCATTTTACAAAATGTAACTAATAAATTTTTATAAATTCAGCTTAATCTTCAGATATTTGTGTTTGCTTTATTGTCAATAAGATCTTTCGAAAAATTTTGTTTTTGCTATTTTTCAGAAATTGAAATTAATATTTGTTTAAACTTTTTTTTTTTATTATTATTAAATGAAAGTAAAAAAATAACCTGCCCTCATTAAAATTCTCCATTTAAAGATGTTTCATCAAATTAATTTTATTCACTTTGAATCAATAATCAGTTTGATTAATATTCATGAATTTATTTTTTTGCCAATATGTCGCTTGCATCGTATCATTGTCTTAATTTTTCTTAAATTATTTTATCATTTTTTTTTCCTATCATTCAAAATCGTCTTTAATTTTGTGTCATTTTCTGTTTTACAATCATTTCTATGGTTTGTTTTACATTACTAATGAATATTTAATTATCAAAAATATATTCGTTTCGCCAATCGATCGTTTGTAATGCTTTAATTTTGCAATATTTGTTGTCCGTCTAAATTTTGAGCAATTTAATTTTTGATTTCACAAATATATTTGACACTCAAGGCACATAATCTAATGAATTATCATATAACATCTATCATTGAAAATCGATTATAAATTTGTATCTACTGATGCTAACTATTGGCTATATAAATTATAAACAATGCTTATTAGTCATATTTTTGTTTATTAATGTTCATAAATGTTTAATACACCCTTAATGTTTTAAAAGTATGTTCAGCTTTAATATTGCTTATTATTTTTTCCTTGTCAGCGCGGCTAAATTGAATTTTAAATTATTATTTACGAATTTTATTTTTTTTAATGGTAATTCAGCTGCCGTGTACGATATTGTATAAACTCCTTTGTATTCTCTGTCTGGAAAAATTTCATCATCTCTTTTAATTTATATTATAATTTATTTTTATTTTACAGATTAGATGATTTATACTATCGATATCATTGTACTATCAATTATTTTATAAATTACAACGCTAAAATTTTTATAGATACAATCAATATTATTTTTTGATTTTTTTTCTATTAATCTTTTCTGGATTTTTTATCATGGCTTATTTTATTTTTTTTTCTCTTTGATATTTTAAAAAAAAATTCGCATATTATTATATCTAGTAAATAATAAAGCATAGAAATTAAATTTTTGAAATTTTTTTATCTAAGAATAGAATATTAATTAGACAAATTTATCTATTCAAATTTTTTTCAAATTTTTTTTTTTCAAATTAATTATCAGCTTTTAGATTAGATTCAGCTTATCTTTTTTATAATAAATTTTCTAGTTTTATTTTTTTAAATAAAAAAAATCCATTTCGATTTATATTTCTCATAAAAACAACAAAAAAGAAAACAAAAAAAAAAAAAAACAAAATCAAAAATACATGAAACTAGATTCCTTACTTAATCAATACTAATCAATTAATTTTTTTCTTCTCCCGTTTTTCAACTTGACCATCAACAATCGTCTTTTTCTTTCTATGTGCAAAAAAATTCAAAATTAAACTACGAAAAATAAAAAACAAAAATAACCAGACTAGGCTAGATTACTTTGAAAGAGATTTAACTAAGTAAAAATCAATTTTTATAAACATTCGCTTCATATGTTTGAGATTTTTCACATTTGAACTTGCATTCAAATAAAAAAAAAACGTTTATCCAGCATTGTCTAAACCTAAATTTCGTCTAAAATTTATTGATTGAGAATCTAATCAACACTAAAAAGAAAATTTATCTATTTGGATATCACCATGAAATCGAGCATTATTAGATTTAAGGCTAGGATATTTTAAATTTAATCGATAATAATATTTTAATTTAGTTAATATAAAAATCAATCTTGATTAAATTTATTTGGTTTTAAGTTTGTTTAGAATCCTTTTAATTAAATAAATTTTTTCTCGGATAAAAATATTAAAAATTAATATTTTAGTTGATAATTCAGAATTAAAAAAAAAAGAAAAATAAAATTGACTACTTACTTCACTTCTCAATAGACTTTAATCATAAATACTGATTGTTTAAAGTTTTTTGGAGAAGTGTTTTCTCTAATATTAATTAATAAGAGTTTTAAAAAAATCTTTAATACTCGAAATGCTTTAGGCTATTGATACTATATAAGACATGAAAAATAAAGCGAATCAAATTTTGTTTTTCGAATCGCCTCAGATTTTCTCTCAAGAAATAATTATCTTATCTTAAAAAATCTAAATTGTTAAATTTTTATTGTTTTTCACTAATTTTACAGATGCCTTAGTTGATCATAAAAATCTAGTTGCAAATAAAAATAAAAATTTTTTTACTCAACATTTAAATTTTATGATCAAGTTCAACTTGAGATTAATATTATATTTTTGAAGTTCACGTATTGACCGAGAGAAATAAAAATTAAATTATATAATTTTTTATTTGATTAGTTGGATGTATCATGCGATTCATCGGTCATAAAAAAAAAATCACTTGTTCCGTAAGACTAAAAAAGAGCCTAACTTAAATTTAATGATATAATTACACAAAATATGTGAAAATATATATAAAAATAATAAGTTTTACTTCTCGGCCTTCGAATTGGTTTCTAATTAAGAAATTAGAAAAGAAAAAACGTTAGAATCAAAATAGTTTATTCAAAATTCAATCATGACAAAGTAGAAAACTATTAGATATTTTGCGTAATTTGATCTCATATTAAGGCTAGTCATTATGAGTAGTTAGTTCTAATCATTCGAACATTAAGAAAATTAAATTAAGGTTTTAAGTCTAATTTGTATACTTGAATCAGATTAATTTGGAATAGTTTAAAAATATCTTGTTTTTGTTAGTTATCAGAATTATTTGTTTGAATTTCTTTTTGTGTTTGATATTCGCGCAGACTCAAATCGAAATAAAATATATAGTCCATTCTATATAATATATGGAAACTTTTACTCTTTTCGAGTTGGCTCATCGTATTATTTTAGAGCGTGTATGCGTTTTCTGTATTGAAAAAAATCTAATAACAATAGATTTTCACGAGATTAGTGAACTTATTACAATTTCAACTGGGCATGCTCTTTGACCTGCAAGATATCGTTTTTAATTCCGCTTCCTCATCCATAGTTTTTTTTTCTTATTCGTTTCTTCAATAGGATTTTCATCATATAACCATTCTTCATTTAAGGTTCATTATTACATACATTCTTTCTATGCCCAATCGAAAGCTATTATCTTTTTCACTAGTCGATTTAATAAGTCAAATTTACTTATTTTTCAAAATAATATAATTATAAAACTAGAAAAAGAAATAAAAATATAAAGTCAAATTTTTAATTTTGGTTCTCTTCGCAAGATTTGTTTTTTTAGCGATTATTTGCGTTTTCAGCTTAAGTTTATAATATTTAATTTATTATATATGTAATTAGATGAGCGATTTTTATTATTTTTTTTTTTAGATACACGAATTTTCTTTTTATAAAATAATCAAAGCCATAATCGGCAATAAAATTAATTTGTTTTGCAATTCGAGAAGATAGAAAAGAAATTAATAATTCTGAAAAACAAAATTGTACTTAGAATTGAAAATAACCAAAAAAAAAAAAACAAGGTAAGCGAAAAGAGTTGATTCCTGAAAACAAATGTATAATTAATTAAAGATAAAATGTTGAATCTTTAAAAAAAAATTCAGTGATAAATATAACAAACATTTATTACTTTCTATTGAAAAAACTCTTTTATAGAAAAAATCTTAGACTCGTTTTTGTGAAATTTAAATTCAAATAATTCGATCGGAAATGAAAAAATACCCAAATAAGAAGTCAATTTTGAATGACGATAAATTAAAAGGTCCAAAGAAAATCTAAAAAAAAATAATGCTTTTCAGATTTCAAGTGATAATAATAATAAAAAATAGATAATTCGTTTTTATTTTGTTTGTTTATTTGTGAAAGAGAATCTAGCTTTTTGACATTTTTTTTTTACATGCTTAGCGAATAAAAATTGTTGTTCTCTAAAATATTATTCTTTTTCTTCTTAACCTCTTCCTTTTTACTTAAATAATGAACAAAGACAGCTAATTTTTCTATCGCCGAACATAAACTGGCAAATTTACAAAATTGATTTCGTTTGAATTCGAACCTGATTTAGAGCAAATACTTGGATTCTATTTATATTGATTCAACAATACAACTTATTTTATTATCAGATTTACCTATATGAGTGAACAAACTAAAGAGCACAAAGTTTTCACAAAAAATATTTAAATGGCTTCCTTAAAAAAAAAAGTTTGAAGGATTATAAAAGTTTTAATTAAATTTCATCTCATCAATCACCGCCATCATTTTTTAAATTCAAAAAAAAAATTAGTCCGATTTCATTGTTTGAGTTTCATTTAAAATTTTTATCAATTTATTCATTTATAATTAGTATAATTATTAAAGCAAAACAAAGTTTAAACAAATATTTTCAAAAAATTTTGAAATCAATTTTCGAAAAAAATCGAACCTGAAGAAAGCATTTTGGTTGTCTTTAACGAAACAAGGCAAAATCTGAATAGTTCAACAACCAGGATCTTTTGAAATGCATGCTAAAACACCCTTAACTTTGTAAGATAACTTTTTGTACTAAATTTAATTTGGCCTTAATCCTCTTACAATTTCCTAAACCTTGAAAATCTCAAACTTTAAAACTATATTGAAGTAATTGAGCTGTAACTTCAAAATTTTTACTAAATTAATCGACAATATCTTAAATTGTTTTTTATTCGATTTATACTAAAGCTATTAATTTTATCAGATCAAATTTTTTTTTAATTTTAAAATTATCTAATATTTTTTTGAAATATTTTTAGCATCAAAAGTTTATGATTCACAAAAAATAAAAATAAAAAAATTTTATTTTAAAAAATACATTCAATTAATCAAAATTAAAGAAAATAAATAAAAAATTTTCAAATATACTCTATGGAAATTTCAGGCGTTCAAAATCTTGTTTCAAACATAATTTTATTTTTTTAGAAATTTAAAAAACCATCATTTATTCAAGTTATTGGGCTTAAATATGCCAGTAGTAATTGGTTTGATAGCAAAAATAACAAATTTAAAGCAAAAAAAATATTAATCAAAAACCAATAGATAAAAAAATTATCTCACTGAATTTAACTGGGAGGTGGAAATTTTTTATTCAATAGATATCGATAAAATTAAAAATAAAATTATTTCAAAAATTAAACTATTTCAAAATGAAAAAAAATTCTTCTTATTCTTGTTAACTACTTAGTGAATTATTTTTGGCTTGAAAATAGTAAAAAAAAAATGAATTATTATTCAAAAAATAGAAGAATACATCATGCATTGTATGAAACAAAACATTCGAAACTGAACTAAAATTAAATTTTTTTTTTTGAAAATAATGATTTAAATATTGTCTTATCTAGTCCAGCTGATTATAAATTGATTAGATCAAAATTATATTCAAAAACACACAACCACTTCCGTAACCGTTTAAATCGAAGTTGTTATATCAAATTTTTTCTTGTATAGCGAAAATTCGGCAAAATATTAATCTAATTTTTTTTTGTTTTTTTTTAAATTGCAAAAAAAACCGCAATCAGTCATTACATACGGTTTTAAAATCTTTCGCTGTATTCATAAATTTATTTTATAAATTATACATTAAAAAATTATCAGCACTTTATTATCTCTTCAGCAATCTACTCTAGTGTAATAAAACACTAATGTCTACATATGTTCGATTTTTCGTATTAACTATAAACATTGTTTTGAAGTTCTTTGAATGATTTTTTAATTAGATAATAAAATGATTAATGAATTATATAAAACTAGAGTTATTTTTTTTATTATATATATTTGAACCAAAGTACATCTGGATTGAAAAATTTTTTGATAGCTATTGAATTTTGAAATTAACTAAAAATTTCTTAAAAGATTTTCTGGTCAAATTCGATTAATACTTCATGCACACATTATCTCTGAAAATAGTTTTTCAAACAATAATGTGAATCAAGTTTTGAAAAAAAAAGATTTCAAATTCTAAAATTTGACGATTATTTGTAAATGCATAAGATTATAATGAACAGCGAAAAAAAAACTTTTCCTTATTTATGCGAAATTTTTCTTTCGATTTTTCAAAAAAAAAAAATTACATTTTTAAATTCAAAACTTGAACGAATTATATAGTTATTCACGTGAAGGCCAGTTTAAAATAAATGTTCCAGTTTTTATTGAAAAATAATTAAGATGATTTTAATAATTATTAAAAATAAATAGTACGATTTGTATTGCTGCTGAATTTTCATTTATACATAGCGAAGATTATTTAAATTTTTTTTATTGAATTAAAATTTTTGTGTTATGCCTACATATTAATTTATATAGTTGAAATCATTATTTGAATTTTAATTTGTGATAAATTAGTTATTTAAAATCGCAAAATTTTTCAAATCGATTTGTTAACTCATAAATCAATACTGAAAACAAAAAAAATACAATTTGGAAATGATTTGAATTTTGTATGATGTGTTATTAGTTAATTTATATTTTCTCGAATAACTGAGTTAAAATAGGATTCAATAAAAAATAATTCTTAATATTTGAGAAAGCAATAACATTTTCGTTAGTCTAAAATTAATATTTTATGCGCTTACCTGATTTTATTTCCGGCTTCTGTAATCTTTATTTGAATAGCAAGAGGCCGTAGACACGCTAGGTTATTAAAATAATTAAATTTTTTAGACTTTTTCCTTCATAAAAATTTTACATTTATATCCTGTTTGGTTATTAACCTAAAATAATATAATTAATATCAGGCTTGATAATACCTCCTATAAGTAAAATTTTTTGTTAATTTGAGTTTGATCGAATCTAATTAGCGATTTTCGATTTCCGATTCGACCTCGATTCGTATGTGACCATTTTTGTATGCTTAAAAATTTTCTCAATTTAAACAACTTATTGTCACTTAAATAAGTGTGTCGAATTTGATAATTTTTTTGAATCATTATATAAAAAATATTTTTAAAATAAGTCTATTTTAGAAAAAAATTTATCCAATAACTACTCTATAATTGACATAATTAGAATTTTTCAAAGACTAAATAATTTAGCAAAAAAAGTAATTTTTTTTTTCCATAAATGAACAAACAGAATTGTGCTCAATTAATCGCTTCAAATCTAAGTAGTTTCTATCTGATGATTTTCTTCCTCTCGTTTTTTTTTTTATAATATTATCCCCATTCTTAAAGCTAATCTTTTTTTCTTTTTTGTGTTTCGAATTTTAAAATAGATTCCACGACTTGATCGGCGGTATTCACGTACCGGTTGATGATGGCGTGGACAAACTTAATAGAAAATACACATTACTTGTATTTCTATTTCTGGCGCTGCCTATCTTTACAAAACAGTATATTGGAGATCCAATAGGTGTGTAGAGATATCATTACATAATTTCATACCCAAAATCTCTAATAAATTTAAAAATTTTTTTTTTGTTTAGAGTGCTTCACACCGACCTACTTTACCGAACCACAAGCCAGATATGTTAATTCGTACTGTTGGACTGCATCTACGTATGTTGAAAAAAATCATATCTATACCATTTAAAATTTTTTTATAAATTTCGAAATTTTCTCAGGTACTACCTTGTAGCTGCTGATCAAGATGATGAAGATTATGATATAGTAGGCCAAGTAGGCAAAAATCAAGTAAGTTAAAATTTTTGAAAAATCGAATCTTACTAATAAAATTTCTAAGATCATAAATTTTAATTAAAATATAAATTTTTGCCATATTCTTTAAAAATTTTGAAGATTTTTTTTTAAATATAAATCCGTTGTTTTTTTAACCACAGATATTATGAGAGATTTTTTTTTCAATTTAACCAATATTCTTTTTTCTTATCTTAGGAACCTCCGGATCCGAGAGTATTACCCGAAGAATTAGATTATGGCGGATTCGATGTGGCATCAACCGGTCCAGAACGATTAAGGTGTGTTTAAATAACTACTCATTATCTATAAGTGTTCAAACGAAAACAAATTTGTATTTTTAATTTTTATTTGAATTATAGACGAGTGCGTGTGGGGTACTACCAGTGGGCACCTCTTATTTTGCTTGTACAGGGTTGTTGTTTTTATGTGCCTTTTCTTGTGTACAACTCGTGTGCCCATAATGCAGGTGTTAAATTAAGACGTTTATTGAAGAAAGCTAGTGATATTGCCAGTTTACCGCCTGGGTGGTGAGTGTCATTTTCTTTTGAATTTATTTTTGTGTAAATAATTCGAATAAGTGATTAAAAATCGACCATAATTTTTTTTCCGTTTCAATTTAATGAAATAGTCAACAAAGAGAAGCATTATTAGCCGAATTCGTAGATCAATTTCATACTTTGGTAACAGGTGAAGCTGGTTGGTGTACCGATCCATCATGTAGACTTCCCCTTTCTTGTCGCTGCTGTAGCGGCGGACCATCTCGCTATTTATGTTTGCTCTATTTATTGGTTAAAAGCTTGTATGTCCTAAATGTTGGTCTGCAATTCTTATTACTTGGTAAGTAATCAGATTTCGATTTTGACGTTTCAATAGAACTATATGCATTCGATAAGATTATCGTCGTAAATATCGTTCGAACATACAATTTAGAAATATTTCATTATTTCTTTTGAATTGTTTTGTGCTACATTTATTTTTATAATTAATTATGGGGTATTTCAAGTTGTGCCTCATGTGTTTCTAAAAATTTTCGAAAAATCTTTTTTACGTAATTTTTTTTATAAAAACAACTTCAGTAATTAGTTGTTAGTTTCGGAATCATCACATTCGATGCTTGAATGAAATAATAGATTACATAGTTGCTTAATTTTTTATTATAAATAAAAAATTTTCTTAGATTAATCAACAAAAAAAATTTAATTTTTGATTTTTTTTTTATTTAAATAAGTTACTCAAAATCGAGTATCTAAATATACGAATACTGTATTATGAATCATAATTTTTTTTTGTTTTTTGTTAACATTTTTTTATAACACAAATTAAATGAGAGTAAAATCTCTTTGCTTTATTTTTTCAAAAATATAAATATCAGGTAGTACTTTTTTTTACCAATTCAAAGTTAAGCAAAAAATTCTAAATTAGATTTTTCAATATGAACATACAATTAAAGACCTTTTTAATGGAACCAAGAAAAGTGATTGTTAAATAGAAAAAATAAATAAATCCAATTAGATTGATCAAAGTGACTTACCTTTATCATCAGTCAACAATAATTTTTTTTTTCAAGCTCATTTGACACATAATTATTTTTTTATTTCAAAAACTTGAAAAATGCTAAAAGAAATTTTATTCCTTTAAATAAAGAAATTTTAAAATTTGGAAAAAATAAATTTACTCTCATTTGAAATTTTTTTTTTTCTTTAAACGCATTCAGGCAAACTTATTGAATATTAGCGTATTTCGCTAATTATTTTTTTCATTTGATAAATTGACAGAAAAATTTGATTTCTTGAATTTTTTGTATTTTCGAAAAGTCTCAATAGGATGAGAACTGGACTTTTTTTTTCTATAATTTATCAAATACAATTAATTATAAGTTGATGAATGCCTGTGTTTATAATTCAATTGTGATTGATTAATATGCGGAAACAACTATCGAGAAATATTTCTTAAGAAGCGTCAAATCTTAATCAAAGTTTTTTAATTTCTATAAAATGAAATACATTATAAAAAATTTCCATTTAAAAATAAATAGGCTCATTCATGGGCCGAGGTTTCTTACGACATGGAATAGAATTAGTTCGTAGATTAATGATAGACGGGGAATGGTGGACTTCACCTCGTTTTCCGCTACAAACATTGTGCCAAGTAAGAGCAGCTATACAAGGAGGTCTACGTACTTATACTTGTCAATGCGTTTTGCCTATAAATGTATTCAACGAGAAAATCTTTAGTATTGTCTGGTTTTATATGGCCTTTTTGCTTCCGCTCAACATTCTTAGTTTAGTATTTTGGGTCTGGCGGTCATTTCGTTGCAACCGTTTGGCTTACATACGTCTTTGTTTGTGGCGAACTAGGTAATTTTTCTTCAAAAAAAAACGGATTAGATGAAACAAATTTTTGTTATAAAAAAAAACTTCAAATTTTAAATTTTCTCGTATTTTAGAATGGTTTCCATGGCCGAAGTTGGAAGATTGGCACGCAAAATTAGTGGTCAGTATTTGGGTTGGGATGGCGTATTTGTTTTGAGGCTGATCGAACATAATCACGGTTCTATTATGGCTACTTTGATCGTTTCTAGGCTCTATGAGTTTTATTCTAACCAAATGAAGATGCAAGAAGATGGAAATAGTGGACCGGATCAAGAAATGGGTAATCGTTTTGTCTATTGAATAAAAATTCAAAAAGAAGAAAATTATCGGAGATGTAAATAATTTTAATACATTAAACTCTTAAAATTAGGAAGTGTGGCGAGCGTAGGTGCACCAGCTTCTTCTTCATGGCATAGTTGTCATCCAACTGCTTGGTATGTTTTTTATGGTTTTCATTTATTAATGTTCATATATGATCTCGACTATGAAGACTAATGTATTCTTTTATTTTATTTTTTTGAAATAAAAAAATAGTCATGCCAGTGGTCATCACAGTCATTATAGTGCTACTCAACCTGGAGTTGGCATGGCTCCTAGAAAGAATCAAAATGGCTATAATTGGCCCAAATAATAATTATAGTATTCATAATGATAATGTTATTAATTGAATAATAATTGTAAAATATGTTCGAAATTGCCTATGAAGTTGGTCTTTTAGCCTTTGAAAGTGCTTTCCATTGTGCAGTATATGAAGAAATACCAAGAAAAATCAAATAGAAATCATCTTGGGTATAAGATTGGACATTTTAATAGCCTTTCAAAAAAAAATTTTAAACATTCGTTCACAAAGGCTAGCAAAGAGCTTTTATGTTTAAATAGAAAGTGAAGTAAAAGGGAAGTAATTTTTAAAATCAAAAGTAGTACGCATCGTTAATCGAGGCAATATTAAATCAGTCAAAGAAGAGACCTCTGCATAGGAGAAAGCACCGAAATGTCCATAATAATATCCGAAAAAGAGAAGAAACATTGAAATTTTCAGGAAATTGTGTGAGGAAAATAATATAGCAATAGCACATCAAATTTTCTAAAAACTATTTTTTTTATTTTTTATTTATTTCTGATGAGCAGATAATATTTCTAGTAAATTACTTTTTCTTCTTCTCACAATTACCTATTTTCCAAATCTTCTTTTTTATAGAAATGAAAATTTATAATTTATAAGAATATGAATATATAAAAAAAAGTTAAAATATATATAATGATATAATATATATTTCAAGACGCCGGTGATTGAACTCTTACACACTTTCTCATTTTATTAATTAGAGATAGTTTCCGGCTTTTTGTAACATATTCAAAAAATAGATACTAACAATAATGAAAAAAATAAATAAAAACAATGACACTTTTAGACATCTCCCACATTTTTTTGTTTGTTTGAAGGGAATGAGAATCGAAGAAATGAGTTCAAAGAAGAAAAAAAAATTCTATTAGGAAAATAGAGTGAAGAAGAAAATTCATAGTACAAAAAAAAGACAAGAAAAAAATTTAAAATTGTAAAAAGCAAATTCATTAACACAGCATTTAACAAAACAAAAAATTTAAATGGTTGATCTAATTTCGACATTTCTTAAGATAGGTTTATTTGCTAAGGATATGTTTTTTTTTTTTTTTTTGTTTTTCTTTTCTCTTTTTAAATTTTTTATTTAATTCAAAATACGGATTCAATGTTTACTCTGCAGTGAATTTTATAATTTGGTTTAATGTTACCTTTACTGTACTATAATATAGAGATATTGAAAAGAAATTTACTTAGTGAACAGAGTAACGAAAAAAAAATAGTTTACTTGAAACTTACTTTTTTATATTTTGAGAAGAATAAAATTTAATAAAAACAGTTAGATAATTGATAACTAAATAACAGTAAAAAACATTTCCGTTTGTTGATTTTGATCTGTTTTTTGACTGGCTTGTTAAAAAGTGAATCTTTTATAAAAAGATATCCCTATGTTGATCATTGAAGTTTATACATTTTATACATCTTTACAATTGAAGATAAACTACATTACAAGACTGTTACACGCCCAATCATCCAATGAATCACAAAATCTTGGATACACGAAATGAACACTTTAAATTGTAACATATATACCACGATTCGTATAAATCTTCTCTAATCTTGAAATTGCATGGCGCAAAAGCAAAAAGCATCTTCCTTCATTTCAACATGTTTCTCGTTGATTAATTAATTTATTTTAATTTAATCATTATTAATTTTTAACTTGGATAATTGAATTGAAAACCGGAACTGAAAAAAAAGACAAACGCACAATACAACAAATTAGAGTAATTTGAATTTAAAAAAATAACATGAAATTGTGAAAATGCATGCAGTAAAAATAGAGAGAGAAATTTATTGTAGGTTATTAAGTTAAGAACTGTTATCATATTGAGTTTTAAATTCATTTTCCTTTCTTTGTATCATTTATTTTTAAGTTATAAAAAAACATTTTTATATGTAATTCTAACAATTCAAATCTTTTCTTCTTGAATAAAAATAAGTAATATTTGAAAATATGGTGGCCTCTAATATTTTTCTTAGCACTTCTTTACATTCACTTATTATTAAAAAATCTAAAAACGAGTACCAACCATATTTAAATAAAAATTTTTAGATAATTTAAATTGATGTTCAAGAAATTTTCTTCATTCAAAATTCATAGCTATATGAATTTCATTTTGTAGACATTAATTAAATCTTGAAGGAAAAAGTATTTGCTAAAGAAATACCTTGATGAAAAGTAAATTTTTAATATGAAGTAAAAAAAATTATAATATTAATTAAAGTTGTTATAGTAATGAAAAAAACTTCTTTTTTTTAATTCGGATAGTTTAACGAACGATTGCTTGTTGTAATCGGCTGATATATTAGAATAAAATGAAAAATAATGTATATAAAATTATATACCAGTCATTTTAATTTTTCGCTTTTTTTTTCAATTTAATTACTATTCTGGACTGTAAAATACAAAAATTTTCTATCTGTTTTAAATTTTTCGACAAATTTTCGCAAATAAATCGAACTATTTTGAGCGCTTTTTTTTTATATCTATATAAAGCATAAAGATGTCAAAGTTTTTTTGTAAAATTTTAGCCTTCATCAAGTTTTTCATATCCATTCAGTGGTGTTTAATTTGATTGAAAATTATACTTCATTTATTAAATAAATTTAAGAATGATGAAAAAAATTGATATTTAAAGTGATAATTTATAAAATAGGGCTTTCTAGTAATTAAAAGTTGAATAATTTTCAAATTATTTAATGAATAATTATCTCTTCTTGCTTTTTCCAGCGACTTTTTTTTTGAGTATACCAACAAGACACATTTTAACAATTTTTATTGATCTAATCGAGATACATCCAAAAATTTAAAATGTAAAAATATCTTGAACTTTAGTAAAAGCAATGGTTCATGTGTCGGAAAATCGTGCACAATTTTTTCATTTTGTCGTTTTGATTGATGTTTTATGGATTTTATTCACTACTGAAGCTCATTAGGTACTTTTTTTTTAATGTTATACAATTCGAGTCATAGTGTCTCGATTTTAAATATTCACTAAAATAGTTTTCAATTCGTAATAATTATTAGATCGTTTAAAAAATTTTAATTTTATTTCGAATCCAAAATGAAATAAAAAAATAAATGATTTAAATTATATATAAATACTATCATGAACAAAAACTTGATTCGAAATTTAAATCAAAATTTAAAATTTTTTTTATTGCGATAATTGGATTTCGTGATAAAATATTAAAAAAGCAAAAGAAATATAATTTATTTCAAAACATGATAAAATTTTTTTAATGTAATAATTAATTTTCTTTTTAAATTTTACTTGATTGTTCAAATTACAATTTTTTACATGATTTTAAGAAATATTTGATCGAGAAAATCAACTGAGATCTTCTAACTTTTGTTTTCGAAAGGAATCGTAATCCTGAGCACATTTATTTAATTCGTCAATGAGAATGACAGATACAAAAAATTAAAATGGTCTAATTCTTTTTATTCAATTCTGACATTTTATTATAATTAATTCTAATTTTATAAATAAAATAAAATTTTGAAAGTGTGAATAAGAAATTTTACCTTAATTTTTCTTATTTAATTCGAAATATTTTTTGCAAAGCCAACATCAAATTATTCTCACTTACCTGTCGAATAATTAAATTTTGATTGTTTGACAACATTTATTACTTGTCGTCTCATTTCATCTTTTTAAAAAACTTTTTAGATATCAACATATTTTTCAACCTTCTTTTTAACAATGTTCATTAATTTTTATTTGGAATTTTTTGCTTTGTTTGTTACAATCATTAATTTATTGAACTGATAAAAATTTTTGTATTCTGAATGCTCCGTTATAACAATGGAGATTATTATTTATAAGATTAATCGATTTTCTTTAATCTTATCCATATTACTGAAGGTATCTGAAAGCTTATTTCAGTAAATATTGACAATCGATAATTTTGGAAAAAATTTCATCGTTTTAATAAATTTTTATCTCACATCGTTTTTATTTTTTTACTTGCTGTTGCAACAATCTTTTCATTTTTCAGTCTAATAATAATATTGGGTTTTTTTGAATTTTTATAATTATGTTTTTAGTGGGTATCTTTTTTGATGGTATGGTCTTTATCTACCGTTTCGCCTACAACGTTTTTATTACTGTCTTAAAATTCAAAAGTATGAATTTTTCAACTGGAAAAGTTATATTCCTCGAAATTATAGGATAAATTATTAAAAATTTTATTTGTGAGTTGCAAAGCTTATTTTAATCAAAAACAAGTCTTTTGTTAGAATATCAATCCAATATTATGATCATCATAATAAAAAATTTTCTAAGAAATTTTCATAAATCGAGTACATATCTTATCCCAAATATAATTTCACAGAAAAACTTAATGTTTGATCAGGATCAAAGATAATTAATTTTACATTTAATATTGCTCAAATCAAATATTTATTAATTTTTAAAGTCAAAAAAAATTAATTTAATATCGTAATTTACATATTGTAATGTCAGACACAAATATATACTTGGCAATATTTTTAACTAAATTCTAAAGAATTATTTATTGAAATTAAAAGATATTTTGAATAAGATTTTAAAATTTAAAAATAAAAGAGGACAATTAATTTTTAGACAATGCTTCGAAATATGTGATAAATCTAAAATTAAAAATTAAAAATGAATTCGCAGAAGAGAGAGAGTTAAAAATCGTATAGAGAATAAAAATAATCAACAAAAAAAAAAAAAAAAGATGAAAAATTGTAGATTTTACTTAGAAGAAAATATTGCTCATGTGAATGGAGATTTATTAAATTTTCATCAAAATGATAATCATTAAAATTTACTTCAAAATCTAAAATTTTGCGATAATATCTATGAAACGTACAAAAAAAAAATTTTTAAAATCAAATCGAAATTACATCAAACTTAGAAAATTTGATGGTGCAAAAAATTGAATTATAAAATGAACAAAGGACTTATTAATTAAAATCAAGTTTCAAAAAAGAAAAAGATGAAATGTTAAAGACTTACTAGATCAAATCATTTCTTTAAATTAAAATCATATTAATCATCT
The DNA here is from genome assembly GCA_023170135.1 of Acarapis woodi. Classification (NCBI taxonomy): domain Eukaryota; kingdom Metazoa; phylum Arthropoda; class Arachnida; order Trombidiformes; family Tarsonemidae; genus Acarapis; species Acarapis woodi. The sequence continues at coordinate 20,154 of BLXL01009977.1, read as the reverse complement.
TCAGAGGAAAATTTTTTTTTCTACCGTCACTTTCAAATCAGTTGACCAAAAACTTGACATTTGTTTTATTAAATCATTTTTATAATTTAATTATTGTTTTTTCTTGTCAAATTTTCATAATATAACGAATCTTTGTTCACTCGAATTTTCAGTACTATTTTAGAAAATATTTTGCAAATAATTCATCTAAGGAATCGATCGTTATATTTAGTATTAATTATAAAGTAATTATAAAGTGAAGTTTGACAATTGATTTGTAATTTTAGGAAAATCATTGGAAAAATTGCAGAAAATAACTAATCATTGAGTCACAAGTATATTTGAGTTGAAGGATTAGATTTCTAATGATTTTGCAGCTTAAAATAACATGAAAAAAAAAATTTATTAGTTTATTCCGAAAAATTCTTTTACATTCTTTCATTTTTTCTAAAAGAAATTCAGTACTTTAGCTATTTTTGATTTGCAATTTAAATTACAGATTGGTTCGAGATATAGTCGAATAATTATTTTATCAAACATTGAATTATTTCTAATCTAAAAACAAAAATTTTCTAATTCTTTTTTTATATATACATATAGATAGTTTGGCTTCATTTCTTATTTAAGTTTTATTTCATCTTATTTATCCAAATCTCATTTAAATTTAATGATAACACCTGAAAACTTAAGAAAATGACTGACAATTTAAATCGACTAAAATTGAAAAACCTTTCTACTATTATTACGAAAAAATTAATTTGATTTAGAATATAGAATCCGAATAATTTGAAAGAGAACTTGATTCAAATTAGATGAAATTTCAATTTTTTATTTTATCAATTTGAAAAATTTACATCAAAATGAAAATTACTATTGTTTTATAATATTGTAATAAAATTTTAATAAAATTTATACGCACTTTATATACTAATATTAAAAGTTCAATCTATCGGACAGCAATAATATTATGTGAAATAGCTTGATACATTTGTTATTTAGATTTCTAAATAAAATTGACAGAAATAATTCCAAAAGCTTAATCAGATAACTATATAAATTCACACAGAAAACTTATAAAAAAACCAAAGCAACTTTTAGCTATAAACTTAACGACAAATCAAACATTTTTGTTTTATGTGATGAAAATGTTTAGGCTAGTGGAATTAGCAAATACACGATAAAAATAATTTTTAATACTATGCAAATGCCTTTAATCTAGAGAATTTATTTTCACTTAATAAAAATTTTATAGTTTAACAAATTCCTCTAAATTTTTATAAACTATTGTTGTTTGGATAAAAATGTTTTTAAAGGCCTTAAAATTTTCTTCATTTTTCTTTTTTGATCAATTATTCAACTATTTTAAATCATTTACATTTAAAACTTTTCTCTTTCATAAAAAAATTAAATGAAATTATAATGCATAATGTTGATCGAATCATTTTTTTTTTTCAAAACTCTAAAATCATTTAAAAAAAACTTAAACCAATAAAAATTCTAATTAAATTGAATGAGAAAAATGTAAAAAAAGGTATCATTTACAAAGACTTAGCGGTATCTATTCAATAGATATGCATGCCAATTTCCAGAACACGAGCCTTAAGTAATGAATTAGTTAGAATACAATATAATTGTGGTTTATTTATTATCGTGATTTTCGATACAAAAAGATAACTCACTCTTTTCATAAAAACAACTATATGATTTATTACTATTTCTAAACATACAAAGTAAATTACACATTTATGCTAAATTTTTAAATTATCTTAGCAAACCAAAAAAAAATTAACAAATTTTTCTATGGTTCATTTACGATTCAGCCTAGCAGGAACGTTTTCATTTGTTTAGCATTTTGTTTACTTAAATTTTTTTTCGCTTTGATTAATTTTTCTTTTGAAAATCAAATTTTTTTTTGTCTGAAATATTTTAGAGTATTTTGAAACGGTTATTCTCATATTCTTTTTTTCGAAATTAAAAGAGCAAGACCGATAAATATTATTGAAATTTTTATAAATGGAATAAAAATTTTAAAACAAAATACAAAACTTCATTTTTTATAATCGTAGACAATTTTATTTATGTTTAGTTATTGCATTAGACTCATTTGAAGAAATATTTTATCATATTTCATTGATTATTATTCATGAATCGCCAAAAACAATAATTAATATTATGCTGTTGAAAATTGCATTTCAGATATTCTCTTTTAATTATCTATCATTATTATATAAATAAATCGAAAAAATTCTTTGAAAAAAAAAATGTGAAAAAAAATTGATAAAAAAATTATTGTCGAAAATCGAAAAAAAATCATCAGATAAAAGTTTGATAATCGCTAAAGAATTTACCTGGACTGTAACTTGAAAATAATTAGATTAACTCGAAATTTATATTTATATTTATATTTATATTTATATTTATATTTATATTTATATTTATATTTATTTATTTATATTTTTTTTTATAGATTTAGGCCTCTCATTTCGAGATTCATTTTTTTGAAATAGAATTTAAGTTGGCTTTTTATTTCAAATTATAATAATCACAATATTTTCAAGGTTAATTGAGAGATATAATGTACATAATCAAAAAATAAATTTATCTTAGTATTTTGTTATTATAACCAAAAAATCTTTGAAGTTTACGTTTTTATTAACATTTATAATTTTCATATCATCAAACTTAAAAGTAAAAAAACAAAAATGATATTTAATTAGTAGCTAAAGTTCCGCAATATATTATCTGTTTTCACAAAATTTTTTAAACTACTATCTTTACGAATACATTTATTTTGAATATATTGAAATAAAACTACATAATATTATGGATTAGATTGAATTAGAAAAAGTGTAAAAAATCTTGATAATTAAATCAAATAAAATTCAATCTCAGAATGTAATTTTTATATCCTAAAAATCACTACTTTACTCTTTGATAACTAAACTCGTCAAACTATTCTCGTTTTCTCGTTTCAAATTACAAAAAATTACTGTGAATTTTCGACGTTACAATTGATTAAAATAATGAAGAAATCAAAGAATGACATCTCGACACGCAAAATCAGACATATTCTTTGTTTTGAATTTCAGATTTTTTCATTATATTTACCTAAAAAAATCAAAGTTGAATTTTTTTCATCTTCAAATTAAAAAATTTGTTGTATTGAAATTTTTCACTATATTTAGAAAAAATGAGTTTTCGAATGTATCACAAAAATTATTAGTGACAAAATATTCGATCACAAGATCTATGTAGATATATAATCATATTTTTTAACATTTTTGAATAATAAAAATCTTGGATTAAATTATTTGATAACTTAAATCCTTTAAAAACAATATTTCAAATACGATATTTTTCAAATGGATACGAAAAGTTTATCGATTATTAAAAATTTTGGTTCTATTCTTGTGTAATTTTAAATTTTTTTTTTTGAAGAAAAATTTTGTTTCTTTTGTTCATGAGATTGATTTTTCTTTTGATTAAAATTTTTATTAGCTGCTTATTCCATTACTTATACGTGTAAAGCCACAACTTTTTTATTTACAAAAAAAATAATGATAAAAACTTCAGAAGTAAAAATTATTATGTTATGTTACTGATAAATCATAGAAGTGAAAGACAATTGTTTTATCATGATAATACGTAAAAATGAGAAATAATCATTTTTACTCTAAAAATCCAGACTAAATTCTTGTTATAAGATAATCATAATAAATAATTGTTGAAAATTTATCTCATATGAATATCAATTAATAATTAGATAATCTGGACCATCTAACAGAACAAGATGCTATTCTGTTTGAAATTGATATTATTTTAATTATAATATACTTTTTTCGGAATGCTTTTAAAAATGATTCTGAAAATAATTTAAAAGAAAAAATTAAACACTATCTGAAAAGCGCCGAGGGAAGAGATTATAAATTTCAATTTACAATGATTAGCCTATTTGATTTTTGGAAACTATTATTAGAATGTTAAAATAAATGCATAACTATGCATATGTAATCCCATACATAAAGTAAAGTAGAAAGAATGTTTTATTCTCCCAAAACTTATTTATTTGTATGACTATTCTAATGACATTAATAAAATTAAAACCAAACTTTTTAAATTTGAAATAAAGAACTATAATTTTAGAGCATGAGAAAGCTTGTACATGTTTAACTACTTTGACAATGTTTAATATTATTCAAATACTAGATATTTTACTCAGATATAAGGTTTACTTGGAAAAAAAACCCATGAATTACCATCTTTAATGATATTAGTTTATTTCTCAATTTTCATGCATAATAATTTATTTTCAAACAAAATCAAAACTATAATTTACGTGAGAAAAGAAAAAATTTTCTTTTTTATTGATGTAAACCAATTAATTTAAAGTAAATGAATTGAATTAAATTATATGAAATTTATTGCACTTAATAGAATAAACTAATTTTTTTTCAAACATAATTAAAAATTTTTCCTTCAATCATCAATTTATTTACTAGAAAATCATTTTCCGCTAGTCAGTAATTTTCATTGTCATTTTAAAAATATCATTACATAATTTTTTGTATTTAAATACAGTGTATCGAATGGAAATTAACCAAAATACATTGAAAGGCCTTAAAATGATGACAAATATCTTGACTTTTAATATTGAAAATTATATTTTATCAATAAAATTTGTAATTGATTTAAGCATGTTTAAAAAAAATAGCTTCTAATTTTTTATATGTTTGTCAAAGTCGTCATTTAAACAAAATCACCTTTTTTTAAACATTCTTCTCTAATTTAAAACTTATTATATGATAAATCCTAACTAGTATTATTTTCGTTTTGTGCCCATCAAAAATTTTGAGATAAAATTTATTTTACGAATGATTCAATATTCAAAACTTTTTTTATTTGCTATAACAGTCTGAATCACATGATTGCTTATTAGTGTCAGCCATATGAAATAGTGTTGATTTTGAATAAATTTGATTTTATATGAATGAAGAAACGAATTTGTGATCGCAATTAAATATTATTGACAAAAAGTTCTTTTTTATTTAATTATTTTTACGACTAAAAATTATTTTTTTAAACAAATTGACCGATTCGGTATCTAATTAATATTGACTGTAAAGTCGCAGTAAGATTTTTGACTAAGCCTTTTTTTGGCAAAGTAAACCCTTTTGGTTTTAATTAAATTTTTTAAAAATGCTAATTTTTTTTTCACTGAAAAAAAATTTAAAATTAAATTCAAACAAACATTTTAAATTCTTTCAATGGCAATTATATTAAAAAAAATATAAACAAAAATACGAATGAGCTGGCACATAAAGAAAATGTTGAGTTTTTTTAAAACAATAATTCAAAATCTGCCTAAATTTCCTTTATTGAGGTTCGTATGCAAATTTATGCAGCCACATCAATAACCAATTCCACAATCTTATTCATAATTTATTTGGAAATGTTAATAAAATTGCTAAAATATATTTTTAGCATTTATTAAGCCAAAATATGCATTATGTATACATACGAGCATTTTAACAGATTTTTAAAAATTTATGTGCAGGCCAATTTCAGGAGGAATTAAAAATTTTTATTCTGTATAAAGTACTCAAATCGCAACCATCAACTCCTAAAAATGTTAGAGAAACAAAATTTCTACATTATTTTTGAAAATCTTAAATTCAATAAACTAAAAATTTGATTCATATACTTGAATGACTAATATAATCAGAAATGTTGTCTTATTCTTAAAGTATTTAGGAAATGTCCCAAATACATTGATCAACTCAGGTTTCTTTTTTTTTATACTTTTTATCTGGTCAAGAAAAATTCGAAGTAGATTTTTTTTATCAATAAATTTGTATATTTGATTTTAATGTTGATTGGTTTTGATATTTTGACAAGACTAAAAAATTATATGGATAGATTTCAACCAATTTAACTTTTTTTTAATGTCAAGAATAGTTTTTATCTTAAGTAAAAAAGTAATTCCTTGTTTTTGAAAACTTGGTTTATATGAAGAAAGAAAAAAACTACCTTATAAATAAGTCTAGAATATTGTGAATCACAAAACTGACTAATTTATCACGATCTTTCAGCTATTCCTTGAAATTCAAAAAAAGCTTTTAATTAAGCAAATCAGATAAAAAAGATAAATTTTCTCTATAGAATTCAATTGATGCACAAATTTATAAAAAATTCAACTGAACAAGTCAAATTTTCATTTTCGATAAAGATATCTTTTTTTTGTCTAATTTTTGACAATCAATATTCACCAATATCAAATTAGTACGGAAACTTTATTTTATGAATTATTTCAATTCATTTTATCATCTGATTGGGTATGATATACTTTGAGATTGAATATTCAAATTTATAACCTAATTACTTAAAAATAGTTTCCACTAAATAGCGAAAAATCTTCAGACATCATAATCAATTTTGACAAAATATTAGCATTTGTTATTAAATTAACAGGTATAATAAATTTTGTTTTAATTTTCTCCTTGAATTTATCTAAATACACTGAAACAGATCTACTGAGTATATTGAAGTCATCCCAAATTGTTTTTATCCAAAATAAAATTAAATTTGATTTGGATAGAAAAGAATTACTAAAAATTATTACAACTAAAATTTATTTTTATTAATTAATTTTTATTAATATTTTCCGAATAAATGAAAAATAAACATAAGAATTAAACGTCCAGTGGAATAAAAAATCTTGAAACCTAAACTGTCTATTTTATTTCTGTACAATTTAGGCATAGATAATTTTATTCAACAAACAAAATGGTAATTTTTCATTTTATTTTCACATTCGAAATGGTTACGTATAGATAAGCCAGATTTTTTACCATCACGACGTCTGTATTCTGAATTTATTTATTTATAAACTAATAAATTTATTAAATGTATTAATAAAATATTGCGAAAATTATTATTTAATGAATTTAATTCTAAAAAAGCTTAAACAAGTCTGCAACTTTTTCAAATAATATTTAAGCTTATTTTGTCAAATTAAATTTTGTTTTCATAATGTTCAAATAATTTTATTAACACTGGATTTATTTATTCTAGTCGTGTCAATTAAATAAAATTAATTAAATTTCATATTTATTAATAGTTGTTTACACATTATACGTTTATACAAAAAATTTTGAACTTATTGAGAACTCTTTAAATCTCGATAGTCGAATTCAATTTGATAGAAAAATATTTGAAATACTATTATCCTTCAAGATTAAATATGAAATTATTATTTTAGTCATTGAAGTAATTTTTTTTGCAGAATTAAAATTTTAAGATTGTTTTAAAAAAATATATGTGCATCCTTAAAATTAAGCTGATCGATCGAATAAAAAAAAAAATTTTTTAATAAAATTTTTGTTTTAAGTCATTCGTTACGGACAGAGTACATGTTAAACATTAAATAGTACAAATATATAGATCATAGAACATTTACACACTATAATGCATAATACGAAGCACGGTGAACGATCACCAATATTTCTAACTAAAAATAATTGCTTGACAAATATTATTGAGACAGATACATATACTTTATTTTTTACTGATTTTTTCTAAGCATCAAATTTTAGATCAATTCTAGAAAAAATTTATGAATTTATAATATTCACATTTTTTATATACTTTAGCAAATTATGAATTAAATAGAAAATCTATGCATCATTTTGATTTGTTACTAAAAAATTAATTTGAACAATTTTGCATAGTAGAGAATTATTCACACAGAAAAATATTTTTCAAGACCACAAATTATGGCTTCGAATTTTTGTTTGGACTAAATATCATCAATTCTAAATGTGAAATTTTAAATGTATGAATTTAAAATGAAAATTTAATATCTAAATTAAAAATTTTGTGATTTTTATTTCATTCCATTCCTATTTTTATCTTTTCATTAATTTTTAACGTACTTATGCATAAAAGTAAAAATTTACAGACAATGAATTATATCAAAAACCAAAAATTGTATTAAAAACTATAATATTATTTCGAAAGCATTATATTTTATTTTACAATTTTTAATCAAATTAAAATTTGCACCTTCAATATAAGTCATTGATGTCAAAAAAAAAATCAGTCTTTTTAAAATTATATTCTTTTTTTCTTTTTTTTATCTTTTGAATAAAGAATTATGATTGAAAATGTTTCATTTTATTTTCATTTTTTTAATTTTCAAATTGTAACATGCAATTATTCAAAAATTTGAATAGTTTTGCGTGTAATCTTTCACAATTTATTGTATTTCTTAAATATCTGATAAATGGTCGATGCAAAAATTTTATCCTGCTTATGTTATGTTAAGTTTAAAATAAAATCAAGTTCTACATTTCAAGTATTAATATCAAGACAAAAAATTTTATTATTTTAAATCACATCCTAAATTTTTTGTCGTCTTAAAATTTTAAAAAAAATTTATTAATTTTTTTTTTCCGTTTATTTTGAAATCTCATTACAATCAGAGAAATTATTAATGTATCTTTCTATTAATTCAGAAAGAATTATTTGAACTTATCTAATAAAAATTAATAAATTTTAAAAAATCAGAAACGAAGAAAAAAAATATCTTAGAAATTCAACCCAAAAATTAACACAAGAAAAAAGAAATTAAAAATTATTTTTGATAACTCATAAAAGAACAAATAAAATTTTTACTGGAATTGATATTATAATCTAAGAAATAATCGTCACTATCTTTGCTAATCAATAATTTCTCATCTTGTTCTTTGTGAAAGCGGGCGTATTTCCTCTTTTTAAGTCTTTTTTTATTATTTTGATTTCTTGATTTCAATGACATTTTATTCTAATAGGCTTGTGATTCGAAACATCATCAAATAAACAAAAAAGAAAAATGAGTATTGTAGATTATCAAATCCCGAACATCAAAGCAAACAAACAAACAAAAAAAACGAAAACTTTGAATTCAAAAAATTCATATCGAAACTTGATTACTCATTTTGCGTTTTAATCCCATTTGGGTGATTCCATGTTCGAAATAATTTAATAATTTTCATGTGTTCACTTTTTTCGAACTTTTTTTTTTCAATAAATTCGAATATTTTTTTTCAATCGCCAGATTTTGATAGATATTTTCGAAAAAAAAAATTTTCACTTTTTTATATCTAATCTTTTTTACTAGAATTTTATAGATTTTCACTTTAATTCAAAACTTGTTGATTTACACAATTATTTTCGCATTTCAAAAATTAAAAAAGATTAATTTACAATTTGAGTCACTCTCAATGAATTATCATTAGGATATTATTTATACAAATTCATGTTTTATATTAGATTTACATGTGAAAATCATGAAAAATTTTTCGAGGTCGGTTTTTCACCTGTGTCGATTTCAGTAAATTTTTGCGGAATGTTCATCTAAAGTATATTTTTTAATATTTTCAGACACTGACTTTTATGATAGACTAATTTACTAAGCAATTTTCTATTCAATATTTTATTTGTACTTGATGTAAAAAGTGCGATTTGAAATTTGGAACTATTCACTTCAGTTTTTTATGTAATTTTTTTTATTTTGTTATTTGAATAAAAATCTGATACAAATGAGAATCTATAAAAAAATTTAATCAAAATAAATTTTTTATCAATTTTATTTTGTAAAACAAATCACAAAACGGCTATGGTCATTTCTTGATAATCAAGATACAGATCTGGAATTTGTACAAATATTGATGGATTCGCAATTTCGCTTGTCTCACATATCATATCAATTCACTTGTTGAGTGAAAGATTTTTTTCCTACGCTAATTTCTTCTAAAATCGATAGATATCGAATCCATCACGTAATAATTGCCTTTATTATTTGAAAATTCTTGCATAATTTCGCTACGAATCATTATCAGTTTTTGTTTTAATTTTTTTCACAAAACAATATTTTTTGCTCATTTATCATTTGAATTATTTTTTTTCTATTCAACTAACATCTAGGCTCAATTAAAGCTTTAGTTTTTTTTTGATTTGATTAAATATAGTTTTTTATTGTAATTTCACAATTTATGAATAGTATTCTAAACGTTTTTTACTTTCAAGCCTTGAAAGCTTTTTCATCATTGGACAATGATATTAATTAAATTCTTAGCCCGTTTCACAGCATTTTCAAAGCTTCTTAATTATACTTGTGGCAAACTCATCTAATTTAACTTGCTTTGGATTTCATTGTTTCGACCTTAGATAATTATAGATTTGAATATTTAATTAAATGTGACAAAAGAAAATTTTCCCGAATTCTGATTGAAGAAGTAAATTTAATACCATCTTTTCATAATTTTGAATAGTAAATCCAAGTTCGTTTAGTAATTTTACTTTTATACGTTTGATAAAAAATTTTTAGTTTTCTTTTTTTGAATACGTTTATCATAATACCTGGCTAGTTTTTTTAATTTTTCTCCTAGATTTTTGAAAATTTATCGAAAAGTTTGAGTGAAGCTATCATGACAATAAAATTTAATATTATATTCGATAATTTTATAGATTTTCAAATGAAATTGCAAAAACAACTTTGAAACCCATTTTGAGATGAGATACTAAGAAAGAATACACAAAAAAACTAAATAGGGAAAGAGAACATATTCTTTAAATTTCCGACAAGTGAAAATTTTTTTTCGTATTAAAAAATGTTAAAATTTATTTTAATTAAATTTTATGTTTGATTTATACTAAATATTAAAAGTATTATGGAAAGAACATTTGGTTTATAAAGACGATTAAACTTAGATTGTCTGTGTAAAATATAAATTATTTGTAAATGAATAGCTTGAACAAAAGAAATTAAAAATTTGAACTTAATTTTCAAATGATGCAATAAACTAATTAGAGGAATCAAATATCAAAAATTTAAGTGTTTTATACATAATTTATTAATTTTAAATGACGATAATACGTATTTAATCCGCTAGCTAAATAATAAATTCTTTATCTATTATTCGGTTTATGGTGTGTAGAAAAAGTAATAGTAGTTTCATCTATGTAATTTTCGCTTTGTTTAAAATTTTTCATTTTTTTTCATTGGAAAAATTTTGCTTTTCTTGTACTTTTAACTTTTCAAATAGAGCCAAACGTTTCAATTGATTTAAGACTAAATGTATTACCATATTGATTTAATTGAGAACGATTTTTTTATCTTCAAACTTTAAACAATCAAATAGTTCAAAAAATTTTTGCGATTTTATCTTTAATTTTGTGATTGAAAATGAATAGAAAATAATTTTTAGAGATTCTATCTTATAAACTGGTGCGTTTTTGACTAAATTATCTGGAAAAATTTATGAAAAAAATATTGAAATTCTTTCCAAAATTTTAATAAATTAAAGTGTCCAAACTAAAAATATTTTATTCTTAATTTAGCAATTCATATTAATTTCAAAGAGTTATTCGAATCTCTAATAATTTTTAAAATATAATATCTTGAATATGTTAAATGTCATAGAAGAAAAAAATATAAATTAAATTATTTATCAATAATAAAATATAAAAATTTGATTGATAAGGAATATTGTTAGAACGGTAATTATGATAATCAGTGTTAATGATATAAAAAGTCAAATATTAAAGGAATGCACAAATATCAAATTAATATTTACAGAGATAACACACACTTCAGGTCTATTGAAGAAAAAATCAAACGATTTAGACATTCTAAAAATTAAAATGTTAAGAAAAAATAATTAGTAATGCTTCAATACACATAGATAAAATCAAGAGGCGAATCGTGCTGAAATTTTGATTTTGAAGATATTCGATCTCTACATTTGTCAATTTAATTATAATTATTAGTTTTGATAATAGCCGCTTTTACATTTACAATTATTCAATAATAAACCATTTCTTGAACTTTTTTCATACTTATTTCAATTGAATGGCAAATGCACTTAACAATATATTGCTCAACACTACGAAAATTCTTAAATTTTTGTATTCATCATAAAAAAATAAAAAACAAAGGTGAACATTGCNNAATGGGCCATCATTTTTGATATAGTTTAATTGCAAATAAGTCATAATATATTTATTTATCGATGTAATTTTTTTTAATATAATAATTCTATAATCGGAAGCGAGTAAAATATGAAATTTTGTATCAGACTAATAAACACATTTCAGTAAATTTTTTGAAATTGTTGATAATTAAAAAAATTTTTTGAGAACTAGCTTTTCTTAATTTAATTAGTTTATATTATTAAAATTTCATATTTGATTTGATAACTAATTTTCAATTTAATTTCGTGAAAATTGAATCCTAAAAGAAAAAGTGATGAATGTTTCAAATCTTGAATTTTTTCCGAAAAATATCAATTCAACTTTTTCGAAAAATTCTAATTATCCATCATGACGGATATAACTAAATTAAAAAAACAAATAGCTAAATTTTAATTGATTTGATAATTTTTTAAAATTATTCTCTCAAAATTTTGTTTTTCTGATTATATTTGTTGATCTGCCTTAAAATTTTTTAATCAATAGATTTTCACAGTAAATTTTAATACTTTTAACTAAACAATAGTTTTATATTTTTTGAATTTCGCTTTTTACAGGTCCTTCAAAAATCAATTTTACAAAAAATTTAAATCGATTTTGCCTTTTTTACTATAAATTTAAAGTTCGTTTGCTAAATATTCAATTTATGAGATTTGAGTGCCAAATTTGAAACTTTCTTTAATTTTTTAAATTAAATTTAAAATTTCTTGTCTAAGATATGCGTTGAAAGTTAAGCAAACTCAGATTTCCATAAGAAAAAAAATTTAAAATAAAAATATTGCTAATGTTTGGAAAAAATAATTTTAAAAAATTAGTCATTTTAACAAAATTTATCTCAAATAAAAAAATTTTTTCATTCGCAATTAAACATGGAATTGTAAAATGGAATAACTTTCTTTCTTAATGTCCAAGTTTGTTTCAAACATATTGAATTCAAAATTCTATATTTTTTGCACAACTTTTCAGTAAATTTTCAAAATTAAAAATTATTAGATAATATATATAAAAGTTCGTTTTTTCTGAACAAATGGTTGTGATTTCATCTGTTGAAATCAAAAATTCTAATTATTTTATCATTATAAAAATATCAGTTTATATAAAGTGAAATTAATAAGTTAACTGTGTTTATAGAAAACTTAATTAATTTTTTTTGACTGATTCAAATAGTTGACGATATTCATTGATAAAGTGTGAAAAAAAATTAATGAAATTTTCAGAAATTTTCAGAAATTTTCAAATTATTATCAGGCATTATAATTTTGAAACTTTTTAGAAAATAAGTAAATTATAATAAAATGAAAATGAAATTATGAAATATATATAGTTGTATTTACTATTTTTTAGTTTCATCTAAAGAATTTTTAAGAAAATCACTTTTTATAATCTAAAAGCAATAAAAAATTTAAACAATATTTTTTCAGTCTTTTTGAGATCAAATTTTGAATATTTTTGAAGATTAATCTATTGAAGCTCAGGACCTATAATTCAAAAGATAAATATATTATAAACTAGATCACCTAGATGAATTAAATGGCGATTTGTATATTATTTTTATTGAGAGTCACATTTTTCAGAAAAATGGTTGGATACTTTTTCTAGAATTGAAATCTTTTTTGAAAACTTAATATTTCTTATTTATTCATAAATTCTTTCTGAATATTTAATTATACTTAATTACAAATATTCTTAAATGCTCCTAAACATTTATTTTTCGTTTTTTAAGTAGTCAAAACATCGTTAATGCGTGAAATCAATGTTCAAAGAAAAAAAATTCATATGTATAATATATTTGGTAATGAACTAGTGTAATATGTTGAGTTCAAAAAATAAATCATAGGTGTATTAGAAACATATATTATAAAAATTCACTTCAGGAATATATGAAATTTGCCTACTCAAAATGCTGATCGATTATATTAATATAATAATAAAGAATATCGATAATATAAATTAAACAAAAAAAAAATATTAAAGCCATATTTTATAACATGCATATTATGATGTAATTTTTGTTTATTAGAAATCAATATTAATGATTTACAATATGTGATTAGATTCACCAAATGATTATATTGTTCACCTGATAATAGTATCTTACTTATTGCAATGACGTATCTTTTTCGATTATTTAACAAATTAAGTCATTCTCGATTTCAATACTTGAATCATTGTACGAACTTATTGATTAAGGACTAAAGAAAAAATTTTTCGATTTTAATAATCAAATCAGCAGTCTCATTGAAGAAATGTCTTAAATCATAAAAAAAATAACAATGTGAATGCAATTTTTTATCTTCAAATGAGCTAGCTAATCGACTCGTGTAAAAATTCAAATGAACTTAACAAAATATTCAATAAAAATGAGGAATTTGATGCCGACTTTACCTTATATTTTTTGTTTATTTTGATCATATTTTTATTCACTCTACAATTAATGTTAAGAATTGATATTTGTTTAAACTTTTTGGTGAAAGATATGATTTCCTTTCCAAATTACAAACTTCTGAACTTTAAGTAAATCAAAACCCAGGAAAATAAATTTAGTTATATCTGAGTTGTTCCGCTGGCCGAATCATTTTGAATTTTCTTTTTTTTTTGTCAGCTTAACGATTAGAAATACAAAGAAAAATTAATACATTTATAACTTGAGAAACATACTCAACTTAAATTCGATGTTATTCTAAGGTATTTTCCTTTACGACTAATTAATCACTTTAATATGAATAAATAATTTAAATAATATTAAAAAAAAGAATTTTCTTATAAAAGTAAAAATGTGATTTATCTGAAATTAAAATATTTACTCATAGCTATATATACAAAAAAAAAAACACTGACTATCCATTAGTGCAATCAAATCAAATGTGAAAAATTTAAAACTTAGTGATTAAAATTAACTAATTTAACATCTAGTAAGGTTGTGTAAATGATTTGCTTCAAGTTTATGAAGAAACTGAAAAAAATTTCTTTGATAAATTATGGGCGATAGAGAAAAATTAGAAAAATTTTATGGTCCCTATGAAATAATTTCATGCTGGTTGTAAAGTACGTAATTTGATTCCTAAGTAATTTTTTTCGTATTGATATTAATTCTTACTCTAATTGGTTTAATTTTAGTGAAATGAAAAAACGAGAAAAAAGAGAAGAAAATTTTCCTATCACTTTTATTAACCTAAAATTAAATATGAAAAATCAGATACGTTTGCATATGGATCTTTAAAGTCTAAAACTAGATTTTAATTTCGTTTCGAAAATGCTCAAACGACTCATTGGATTCAGTAAGCAATTTAATTGAATTAAAAATTTTTTTAATTAATTAAATTATAAAAAAATATTTACCTGAGTAATGTGAAAAACTTTAGACCTGATTCATAACAATCAAACCTCTGTCAAAATCAAAATCGTCAATTAATTGATCGGAAATTCGCAGCAACTAAAATTAGAATTCAAATGGACAAAAAAAAATTGATAGCTTTCATTCTCAAATCGACTAATTTTTCTAAAAAAAAATGATGCTTTGTTTCCAAACGGTCACAGACCTTTGAGAAATGTTTCTTTAAGCTGCAAATATTATGAAAAAAATTTTTTATTAAAAAAGATTAGTCTAAGTAATGCAATAGTAGGATCATAACAATAAAATTTTTGTCTATGATTATTGATATGAATAAATTGAAAATAATTTAAAAAAAGAAATTTTTTCTAATTTGATCGTTGTCAACTTTAATTTTTGATTCGATTGCAAAAAAATTCAAAAACCATATAGTTATAATAAATTGACATCTTATTTCATTAATAATTTATACCTCTGTATCATTAAGAAGCTATTTTAATTAAGAAAATTATGAAATACCTAAAATAAGGCATATATTTTTTATAGATAAAAACGGAAAAATCTCATTTTTTAGACGGTCTGTTTTTCATCTCAAGATTTTCAAAAAAAATTGTTTTATTATTAGTTCGAATTTCAAGCGACTTATAAAACAAAATAAGACAGTTATTTTTGCAATTAGAACTAAAAATTTTTAAATATTATCTGCACGGCTGAATTCAATCGTTTATTTTTTACGCACATAATATGTTTTAAACCGTTGGGTACTCTCAAAATATGTTTTTTTAAATTTGTATGAATCAAGAAAAATTATTTATCAAAATCTTTATTTTTTTCAAAGCCAAAATTCTGCATTCAACTTTTTGATATAATGAAAAAATTTTAAAAGAATTGAATACAATTCAACATAAGAGCACATAAATGCTATGATTTAAAATCCAAACGTAAAATATTTACTTTATAATCCAGCACATATACACTTTCTCCATATTAATTTTCTTGAAAATTAAAAAGAATTGAAAATTTTTTTAATGCTGATCGTCACAAAGACATATAATTTTACTAAATATAAAGCTATTGTTTATTATTTTGATTTTTCTATTTTTCATTATTAAAGTTCGACTGTTTGAATTATGATCGAAGAAAATTATTATTAGAAGAACGTCGACAATTTCGTGCAAAGTTTTTATCTGATTCTCTTATGATTGTCTATTCGTGATGTCTGTGTTTTTGAAGTTTAGTTTATTTCAAGTGATTGAGTGAAGGGTGAGAGCAAAATTAAATTTAAGTTCATTCTTTTTATAAATATGTATTTATGTGTAATTAATGGTAGATCTCATTATTTCCATATTTTTATTTTTATTATTTATTTAAGTAGAAATCAGATCTAATTTAAAATAACTGCTTCTTTCGAATCATCAATCAATTGCTTTAAATTCAAAATAAATTTCTTTATTCAATAATTGAATTTTCGACTTTAATTCTAATCCTATTTTCAAAAAAATTTTTATCCATTCATTTCACGATTTTATATGATGTAAAATTAATACATTCATTATATAAATCAAATATTTTTATCTGCTATATGTAAGATAACACAAATAAATATTTTTATGTTAATTTTCTTAAACAATAATTATTGTAATTTTTACGAGTTCTCAAAAATCTGATTTTAATGTTTGACATCGTAAATCATAATATGATTTCCAAAAAACATATAAGAAGCATTCATTGAAGATACTTTCTGTTCTTTCAAATTCTTTTTTTTTTCTTACTATAAGCCACATTATTATGCATATCTTCCGAAGCTGTAACAAAATAAAAAACTTCGCTGCCTCTATTTTTCTTGAAATTGGAAAAAATCAATTTGCTTTTTGAATACTACATTCGAATAGATAAATTCGGCCTACTTTTTCATTTTTGCACCTAAAGCTTATTATTTCTTTCATTGAACGAATATTTTCAGAAAATTTAAGAAAAGAAAAAAATTTCTTGGTGTAATATCCTAGATTTTTTATGGATTTTAGCAACTCTAAGGTTATATAATTTAAATATGAGATTTTTGTGTTAATAATCTTATTCTTTGGACCTGAGAATAAAAGATTTCATAAATAATTTCTCAAATTTTCATTTTCTGTCTTTTAAATAAATGGAAATTTATTTTGAAAATAATGGATTTACTTTTCATCTCTGATAATTTTTTTTTTTTCGTATATTAGTAATTAGATTATTTATATATTATAAATACATTATAAAAATGAAAATAATTTAAGTTAAATCAACATATAAATTAAATTTTTTTCTCTAAAATGGCTATGAATTCTAATTTTTATTTATATTTTCATATTTTGAGATGAAAATTTCAAATTTATTTGTGAATTGATTCTTAATTTATTTCTGTTGTAATTCTATTCGCCTTTTGTTTCGCTTATCTACATACTGTAACTTTTTCTCTTTAAATTTTTATTACACAAGTGCAAAAATTAAAAATAGATGATTAAAATGCTGCGATAAGAATGAAAATTTTCTCTAGAAGCAATACATGAAAATTTAAAAGATTAATTACTAATTATTAAATTTTCAAAAAGAATATTGAATCCGTTTTCTTGAGTTAAATCAATGCGTAATCCTTGAAACGATACTTAAAAAAAAAGTATTAAATTGTAACTAATCAATATTATTTTTTTTTTGGATAAAGAGTTTGAATGCACAAAATATGATAAAAAAAATATGATTTTTAATTTATATCTAAAATTTCTTCATGATTCATTGGAAGTTTTTCTGTTTCGCTTTAAGAATAATATTAAAAATGAAAATCGTTATTATTATTATTATTTATATTCCGGATGTTGCTGCTTAAAAACTACCTGATTCAAATTTTACTAATTATCGAAAACTATCTCAATCGAAGCAAAAAAATATAAAAAAGATCACAAAAAAATTCACAGTGATTTTTTTATGAAATTAAAATTTTAGAGATTTTGCAATATCAGAAAGGTAAAAATTATGAAATCACTACATCATCATCACAAATTAGCCAATTGTATTTTTTAAACATAATTTGTAGAAAATAAAGGTGATGCATTATCAGTTATTTTTTATAAAATTTTATAAGATAAAATTTATAAGTCTATCAATGTTTAGTGATTTTTTATGCTTTACAAAAATTTTTGAATGTAAACTAACATCTCACCGAATCGTTGATAAACTTTGATAAAGTTACTGGCTGAAATTATTAGTAAAAAAAATGGATAGTATCATACATAGAATTAATTACAAAATTGATTCACATTGTTTTGCTAAATAAAATTTTTTTTTTTGCTTCAAAAAATACATCAATCAAAAATGATCAACTTTTTTAAAATTTATCAAAGGAACATGAAGTTTTCAAAGTTTGTCTACAGAATCTTTAGTTTAAATACAATCGTGTTTGATAATTAAAAATTCATGTAAAATGTAAGTCAATGCTTGTATTATAGATTACATTCCTTTTACCTTACTCTTTAATTATTTGAAAAAGTACAATGATACAACTTTGAAAAAAAAAAATAATTAAGTATATTTTCAGGAATGCAATGGAACAATGTGCTCATCAAATATGTAATGCTTCCTGTCTATCAATTTTCTTTTTTCGTAAATTGTATATCCTGACATACGACTTATCGCCAATGAAATTCAATACTAGATGTCAAAACTCAAATTGATTCAATCGACTGTTTTCTTTAGCAGCTAAATTTATTGCTAAAAATATTTTTAGAAAAAGAATTTTTTTTTATTATTAATGGATTAAATTTTATTTAATCGTCGTATCAATGTTCTTTTTTGTCGAAGTCATATACTAGTTTATTAGCTGAATATCGTTAGACTCTGATTCGAAAAAATAGAAGTTAAAAACGAATAGAATTATTTTCAAATCATATTTTTTACATGAATACGAAATTCGTAATGAAACCTTATTTTTTTTTTTGTAAAGATGCATCAATTGAATGTTTTATGAGCATAAATTGAATCTTAATTTTTGACTTACATGTAAAGAATTTTTTTTTCATTTTGATTTTTTCATACCTATATATTTTTGAAATCAAAGACATTATTAAAAAAATTTGGGCTAAAATTATTGAAGTGTACATTTATTTTGTTACATTTTTTCAATTCAAATATTCATAAATTTTAATTTTTAATTTTCTTACAATCATTAACATGAATTAAGAGACCATTTTGGAATTCTCGTTTTCTCTTATGGTGCTTAGTTTTTTGGAAAATTGACTTATAAATTAAATAAAAATATTAAATTAAATAAAGGAATCAGTAGATCTTTGATTTGCACACAATTTCTTTGAGAATATTATTTTTATTTTTATTTTTATTTTTATTTTTATTTTTATTTTTATTTTTATTTTTATTTTTATTTTTATTTTTATTTTTATTTTTATTTTTATTTTTATTTTTATTTTTATTTTTATTTTTATTTTTATTTTTATTTTTATTTTTATTTTTATTTTTATTTTTATTTTTATTTTTATTTTTATTTTTCTAAAAATAGAAAAGACATTTAATTATATTATATTATAAAACTCATTTGAAAATGAATTTCCAAAAATTTTTCTGAAGCAATGTTCACCTTTGTTTTTTATTTTTTTATGATGAATACAAAAATTTAAGAATTTTCGTAGTGTTGAGCAATATATTGTTAAGTGCATTTGCCATTCAATTGAAATAAAAATAAAAATAAAAATAAAAATAAAAATAAAAATAAAAATAAAAATAAAAATAAAAATAAAAATAAAAATAAAAATAAAAATAAAAATAAAAATAAAAATAATATTCTCAAAGAAATT
>BLXL01009976.1:0-42064 GCA_023170135.1 Acarapis woodi | reverse complement strand
TTTATTTATATTTCAAAATCTTTTTTATTTATTGAAAAAAAATTAAAATAATAAATAATAAAAAATAGTGAAATAAGAAAATTGGGAGCAACAATATTCTTTGGGAATTTGAAAATTAAAAGGTACTTTGTTCAAAATAATAATGAGTCACACATGAACACAAAAATATATCAAATCGCAAAAAAGATTTCGACTTAATAAAGAAATGTGCTCAAAATAATCAGATATAAAATTAGACCTGGTGTAAATAAATATATATTTGAGAATTCAAATTATTTCAGACTTTTAGATAACATTAAGATTGAAAAAATTTTTAAGCTTACACAAATTTCGGGTAAACACTTTTTAAATCGAAGAAAATGCTTTAAACAATTAGATTGATTGTTTAATAATAATAAAAATTATTAGCAGAAAACAAAAGCTGTCGATTAGAGTTCATTTTTACTGATTATTTGACTGATAGAGTATTTTAATTTTTGATTTGATTATGATCATGCGAAAAATCTGAAAATTTAATGATTTTTAAAATATATATAAATCACGTGTGTGAGTTGATATTATTTGGTAAATTATTGAATTGTTTTTTTATTCAAACCGAAATTAAATCTGAAGAAACATTATTTCAATTACAAATTTGACCTCTCAAAAAATATTGCTTCAATCCAAATAAATTTAAAAATCATCATGACTTTAAAATTTTTTACTAATTCTATTTATTTTAAACTTTTATTATAGTTTTTTTTTGCATTTTATGTTTATACTTTAAATTTTTACATGTTAAGCACCTTCATAATTTTTTTTTCAACATATCGTAAATATTTAAATAATTCATCGCAAAAAGACACAAAAAAAATAATTTTGTAATCTTCACATAAACTGGATTAGAAAAAATTTTTTTAAATTAATGGTTGCTGATAACTTAAAACTAATTTGTTTTGAATGATTAACACATAATTTTTAAATAAGAACAAGCAATTGAAAAATAAGTTTATGTTAAATTTCATGCAAGCATTATTAGAAAAAAACTCAGGGGAAATTTTTCTTCCCGTCACGGTACGACCAGAAAAATTCAAAAAAGTATCTATTCAAATTTTTTTTATTTATAAAAATGAATGTTTTTCTTGCACTCAAATACATCTAAGACAAAAAAATAAATTTTGTCTTTTTTAAAAATGATCAAGAAAATTAACAACTCGAATTCTTTTGAATTTTTTATTTTATTATAATTAAATTTTTTTTGAAACAGCAGTTTGAAGATTGATTTAGTTTGATGAATGGTTTTATCATTTAAGCATCATCTCACTTGCCAAACAGATATTTTCCATTGTCATCAGCAAAATCTATTTGAACCTAAATATTTGATATTTAAGCTAAATGCTTTGAACAGTTATTGTGAGGATGTAAAAATTTTTTAATTAAAATATAAAGATTATTTTGATTATTACTATCTTTTAAGATTTTTTATTTTTTATAAACAATGGCATATTCAAGTTTATGTTCTTAAAAATCAAATAATAAATGTGTAAAAGATATCTTCTGAAAAAAATTACAATCATAAAATGATCTTAATTACAAAAGCAATGAATATCATGTTTACATTTTCATTTATATTATTGCTAATGCACGTTGATTATAAGTTTTCAAACATAAAAGTTTTTCGTTTACGTTTATTAATTCCATCTTCTACCGCACTTATTGTTTTTTATAATATTAACTTAAAGTACAACTTTTTAACTTTCTTTTAATAACACAGAATTTTTTAATTTAGCCTATCAATTTAACCTTAATTTCGAAATTAAAAATTTTATAGTAAAGAGTCAAAATAACTTTATCTTGTCTTCTATCTGTTGTCTAATTGATCACTTTTTTTAAGAAACTTCTAATTTGACAAGTGAAAATACTTGTCATCAAATATAATTTTCATTAATTTTAAAAAAATAAAAGTCTTTAAAAAATCTTTACTAATGTCTCTTTTCCTATTATCAATATTATATAATTATTCTATCTAGCAATCTAGATTAAAAAAAATGTGTATAGAATAGGAATACAGAATTTATTGAGCAAAGTAACTTCAAAATTAGCTCATTATTTTATATCATATATATATTAATTTATATTATAAAATGTTCGCAAATATGGAATATTCAGCGAAATTTTTTAAATTAATCACAAATTTTTAATATTTAATTAAATGTAATCATATTTTGATCTTTTTATACTTTTGAAATTTATTTTTAAAATTAGTGAATAGTGATCATTTATAGGTACATCATTCAAATAAAAATTGACACAATCGAAGAATATTTTCAGGCATATAAACATTAAAAGAAAATTTTTCGTATTTTTTAAGATTAAAGAGAAATAGTAATTAAACCAAATTTATTTTTTTTTTCAAAAAATTCACATTACGAATTCAAGATTCTTAAATTTCGATTTAACAATCATCAATTTTCAATTATACACACTCGCTGAAGTCTTCAAAATTGACTATTAGTTTTTTTGCAATTAAAAAATTCTTGATAATGATGGACCAAATCAACAATTTTTAACCAAAATTTAAATACTCAAAGGGGTGCAGAGATATGAATATAATATTCAAGTATCAAACAATCAAAAAATGAATAGCTTAATAAAAAATTTTTCTATTCCGAATAAATCATGAATTCAAGAAAAATTTTAATAAAAATCATTAAATAATTTTTATTTGATATTGTTTAATAAAAATAACAAAAAAAATTTACTTTACTCCAATTCGAATTTTAAGCTTAATTATTATTTTTTTTTTGGCTTTAAGAGAAATTCTAATTTAGGATTGATGTATCAATATTTTGAATTGTTTATCAGATGAGAATTATGAAATATTTCTTTTTTCGATTATATCTTTTGTAATATATAAAAATAATCTTTGTAAAACAGAACGGAAATCTTCATGAAAAGTTCAAAATCATCGATATAAGTGATAAAAAATAAATAAATAATTACGGCTGACTAAAAATTTGTAAAGTTGTCAATCAAGGGTCCAATTTATATTTCAGATTTCAAAAAGATACTGTTTATATAAATTCATTCAAATGGAAAAAATAAAAATTATGCAAAAAAAAAAAAATCTATAAAAATTTTTTCATTCAATTTCCAAGCATCAACAAAATAAAAATAATATATCAAAGATTAAAATTTCATTATTTTATATTTTATTTTAAAATCTCAAAATATTAAGTTTTTCCTTCTTTATAGGTAATAGTTCTGATGAAAAAGTTATTTTTTTTTTTTGAATAAAATTACTACAATTACTCATTTTTAATTGATTATTCAAAATCATTAGAAAAAGCGACCTAAGATAGGATAATTTATAAATAAGAAATTAATTTATTTAATGCAAAAAAAAAAAAAATTAGTCATAAAAATGAAAGATTCAAATTTCATTTAGGGAGTGAAATGAAAAACTATAAGTGAATTATAATTTTACTCTTAAAATAAAAGCTTAGAGAAAATTTATTACAACTTTTTTTCCGGAATACCGACAGTTAATAAAACCTAAAAATTTCTATAAAGATCATGATTTATCAAATATAGTCGAAAAAGCTAATATTACAATATTTGTATTTTATACTGTATAAATTGAATTATGAGAGATTTTCTTTATTTAATTAATTATCATTCAAGAAATTTTTTTTTTTCTGATTTACACTTTCAAAATGCTTGGGAAAAGATTTAATTTTGACAATTTTGTTTGAATCGTTTATTATAATTTTTGTTGTTTTTTTAAATTTTTTTGTTATTTTAGTTTGCAACTGTGCACCTATTTGGCATATTGCTTTCTTAAAATTAATTTGACATTTTTTCATGGGAGAATTCAAACTTAATTCAAAGCTTCACAAAATTAACCATTCTGATTTGCTTGACTGTTGAAGCATGTGTTGTGACTATTGATAAATTTCTAAAAACACAATACACACACGCACAAACAAAAAACGTTTGTTCTCTTTAAGCATTATTTAGCAGAAAAAAAATTTTAGTATTTATTTACGAGTTATCTAAAATTTACTATTCTTGCCAGCAGTTTTAGAAAATGTTGAAAATAATATTTATTTTATTCTTTTTGAGAATTATGAATCGATTTTAAATCAGTTCATCACAGACCATAAATTACTCGCTTTTATTCAAACGATAAGCCCAATACGATATTCTTAAATATAAAGTTTCTACTAACAAATAGCTATCTAATTCATAAATTGATGAATTCGGAAACGAATGTTTAAAAATGAATAATTTCGCAATTTCAATAGCAGATTTTGTGTAACGATTGTTTTATAATTTAATCAACGATTTAATTTTTTGCAACTTCAAGTCTGCCTATCGTTGCAAATGAACTAAAAATGAATTTAATTCCAAGAAAATTCTCCATCTTAATTCACATTATGTAATTGTATCTGAATTATAGGAATAGATTTTTTTAAAAAAATTTTTAAATCATAAAAAATTTACTCCAATTTTTATCAATAAATAATTAAATAAATAGGAAAAATTTGAAGAAAAAAAAAGACAATTCTTTTATTAAAATCTTTTATTATAATAATAGTAGAATAATGATAATGAACATGGAAATTTGAATTGAGGAATAGATAATTTTTTTTCAAATGGATGAATAGACATAATGAGTTATTAAAAAAATTTATTAGATATGAAATCTAAAATCTTGAAAAAATACAGCAGAAATAATTTTAAAATCATATACCATATGATAATCAAANNTTTTTTTTTTTTTGCATTAAATAAATTAATTTCTTATTTATAAATTATCCTATCTTAGGTCGCTTTTTCTAATGATTTTGAATAATCAATTAAAAATGAGTAATTGTAGTAATGAGTTATTAAAAAAATTTATTAGATATGAAATCTAAAATCTTGAAAAAATACAGCAGAAATAATTTTAAAATCATATACCATATGATAATCAAAATGGCTAATATTGATTATAATAATTTTACAAAATAAATTGATTGGAAATTCATTTAATATATATTAATTAAAAAGATTATAAAAATAATTTTTACATAATCAAAGGTTTTTTTTTTATAATGTTTATGGAATATTAATCACGTCAATAAATACAACAATTAATTGTAGTAGGTTAACTTGAAGAATACAAGTTAAATAAAATGTTTCAAGTAATTAAGATTCACTTAATAAAAGTCTGATTTTAGAAAATTTATGGCCTCGATAATTTAATGACATTTGCTTAATCTGATTTTTTAGAAGGTCGCCGAACAATAGATCAAACGTAGCTTTTTAATGATCAGTTTTTTTTTAAATCAATATAAACAAGAATGATTGTGAATTTCATTCGGTACAATTTCGAATTTCATCATATATAAGATGGCTTTTAAATATTTTATCAATATATAACATTTATTTTAAAAGAAGTTCAAAGAGTTCTCAAAAATAAATTTTGTCAATTATAAGCGATGGGAAAATTATAAATATTTCATAATAAAAGTGAGGTTAAGTCTTTAAGAAAATTTTTTTGGTTCATTGGCAAATCGATAACGCCTTGCCATTATTTTTTAAAAATTAACAAATTGAAACAGATTATAAATAATAAAAATAAATGATAATCGTATTTTAACTTGTCTTTAAAACTCAAAACAAAAGAAGATGAAAAAATTTAAAGTATTAAATATATTGGGCTACTAAATACACTCGCTTCAAGCTAATACTCACTAAACAATATGACTTATTATCAAAAACCATAAACTAGTTCAATCGTACTATAAATACTGATTATTACAGACATTCTAAAAAAATATAACAAGCTCGTATCTTTATTATTAACTTTATTTTTTTTCAATTACTTTTTATCATTTATTAAAATATTTATATCCATTTTTTAGATTTTCTTCAGTCAAATTCCTAATTTTGAATATGATAATAAATTGAAAAAAAATTATATGCATAAAAAATAAGATGTAAAATTTTAATTATCAATTCAAATCAAAAGCAAGTATTAAAATAAACCAGAATAAATAAATTTAAAAATTAGATTCAAAGCGAAGGTTTTCCGAAATAGTATGAACTACAAAAATATGAAATTCAAATCATCTGATTATTTTAAGCCTATTTTTTTAATATAAAATCAAATCCAATTCAATTATCATAACCAGTAAAAAAAGGCAAATTTGTCTCGAATCCTTTCAGTTGGAAATATTATTCGTGTCGAAGATTTTCTAGTATTTTGAAATGAATCAAAACGCCAAGCTGAATTTTTAGTATTATTATTTCATAAATTAATTATATTTCAAATTTATGTACCATTCTCAATAAAAAAAAAAAGAAATTTTTTCCGTTTTCAATGATAAGACTATAACAGCCAAAAAAAAAATGAATTTTTTTTTACCATTATGAAATTGTAATCGTATTTAATTTCATAAAAAAATTGCAATAGACGCTTTAGTTTTTTTTCAATTGGAATCGCAACAAAAGAATCTATCATTTCGGAAAAAAACTTGCTTGATATTTTTTGAAATTCTAATCAAATTAAGGTTTATATTTTTTATGGAAATGAATATCGGAACAAAGATTGGTAAAGAAATTTCAATTCTTATTTTAATAATTTGTAAAAAAAATAGCAAATCGATACGTTTCAGCAATTAAGACAAGCGTAAAAAAATTTGAATACATACATAATAACCTTGAATATAAAAATCAACATAACATTTTAATTTTCAAATTTTGAATGTATTTAAAATAACTTATTGAATTTAAAAAATCTTTAATTTAACTGACTTCAATTTAAAAAAAAAAAGAAATCTAAATCAAATGACTAAACATCTAATTGTCAGTGTGATAATAATTTTCCTGGTTATCATCGTTTTTATATTTAGTTCCTTTTTCTTTCAAATTAGCCATATAATTAGTTTTATCAGGAATTTGAAATGATAAAATTAAAATTGTTTCATTCGAATATCAAAAAGTTTTTAAAAAAATTAGTAGAAGAATTTTTTAAGATTAAAATTTTCATTCTCGAAAAAAATCACTTAATTTGTGAGTATTAAATTATTGGCTAAAATTTTTCTTAATCTAATTAAAATTTTACAATTCGAAACAATTCGACATAAAACAACTTATTTATCTATAGGTCTATTGAACAGATTAATCAAAATTGAATATTGCTGAAAGTAAATAATTAAGTATGCAAAATCTAAACATTCGGGTAATTCATGAAAATAAATTTCTTACAATGAAGCAACAGATAAATCTAAAATTTTAAGATTTTTAAATTACAATAGAAAAATTTACAATTGCTACTAACAAAAATGATATATGTAGCTGACGTTAGAATGCATTTTTGAAATATTATGCTTTATATTAAAAAACAAACCTACAACATAATGAATAGTAAATTATTAGGTAAATTTCTTTTTTTTTTTTGCTTGCAGGAAGTAATAATTTTTCCAAATCAGAATAGATAAATGAATAAATTTAAAATAAACATTAAGAAGTTGTTTTTTAATAAAATAAAAATAAAAGCACAAGCTATTATAAGAAGAACTCACCTATGACGATATAAAGTATAATCCAATTAATAGTGATCATTTCGATTCCAATGTAAGAACAAAAACCAAAAGCTGCTATCAGACCGAGTAATGGTATAAGACTTTGAAAAAGACCAATATAAGGTTTCGATCGAACACAATCGAACATAAGAGAACTTATAAAACCAAAAAGTAACATAAGAGCAAAAGTTATTGCAAACTTATTAGCAAATCGCTCTAAATTTGTGTCCAATTCTTCACTTATACTGAATGATGCAAAAGGTGTTAAATTAATATATTCAAATTGATCTTCCAATGATTTGAAAACATCGACAAATTTTTTTTCGAATAGGGTGGCCAATTCGTTTCCGTATTTGATTGAAAGATCTAGGTAATATTTCAACTTTACAGCTCGAACATCAATCACAATAGAATCGTTGGCTAAACTAAGACCACCCATTTGGTCATAATAATAATAAGTTATGTTTGAGTCTGAATTAAACCAGACTGGATATTTAATTTGAGTAATATTTGATTCAATCTCTTTAATCTGATAAGCTAAATCTAGAATCGTATTACTATTTGAACACTGATCATTAAACTTGGCACAAATGTCATCATAGGTCAACTGATAATCATCGTAATCAATCGTCAAATTTCGAATAATACGATCAATCAAAACAATCTCCCAAAAAATTTGTTCACGAAATAAAGTAAAGTTATCTTTTGCGGTCACAATAATAGAAGCAAATTTACTTTTGTCGATTAATCTTTCTTTGCTAAATATTGTAGAATAATTCACAGGGTAAACTTTATTAAGCCATGTCTTTGCATCCATAGATCTACCATTACTTGGTAAATATAAATAATCAACATTTTTCTGATATTTCATATTTTGAAGACCAGTTGCAAAAAGGAAACAAATTAACAAAGGTACAATTATAAAATGACTGGGATGTCTTTCAACTAGATAACCCAAATTATATAAATTTTTGGGTAGCAATTTACCTATTAAATAGGCCATTTTGATAGATGAATTTTTGATTTACTAAACATGAAAAATTAGGTGCTTTTTTTTTTATAATCAATAATATTCAATTATGTGTAGAAATAAAGAAAAGATGTATTTTCGATCAGGTTGATCTAAAGTTGATGCATTTTTTTTTCAACAAATTTATATAAATGTAAAATTATATTATATATATTAATCGATGAATTTTTATGAAATTTGGAAGACAAATTTTTTGATTATTTTAAGTATTACACAAAGATAAAAGAATAAAAATCTTTACATATCAAGTATAAGAGTTATTATTATAAGAGTCATAATCCAAAGTTGTGAAATAAAAACTCGAACCTTAGTAAAGAAATATGCCGTTTTATATTAGATGAAAGAGCTATTTGAGGATGTAACAAATAAATGAAATGAAGTAATTTGATTAAAAAATCACACATGTTTAGTTGCTATGAATTGAAAATATTAATCATTTATGCATTTAATTTTTTTTTAAATTTGTGTATTACGAACATAATTACAAAAATTCAAACACTTCACATTTATTTATTAAGTAATTTATTCGAATGTTCAAATTTTTTTTCTTTAATAATAAAATTGAATTTTCATTCCTTAAATAAATAAGAAATAAATTTTTTTAGTGAATGTAAGATTAAAATAAGAAAAAAAGCATCAAATATAAAATAGATATGCGATTGGTTTGGGATTTATGATATAAAATATCTTACAAATAGGATTGAAAACTTTTAATAGACCAGAATAAAATATAATCATTGTACACTCACCGATAATTAGGAATCAGCAAAAAATATAAATTATTACAACTTGATATATAAGATTTTCAAGAATTAAAAACAAAAAAATAAATCACACTTATATGTTTGTAAAATCTTAATATATAAATTGCAAATTTGGATCAGTATTGATTTCTTGAAAATCAAAATTGATTTACTATCTAAAAAATCACAACTTTTCGGAAGATTCAAACTATATCGTTTTTTATATAGTTTATTATCAATTTACATATCAATGTGATTTACTTATAAGCACATGTTGCTAAAAATTTAATATTTATCTGCAAAATTAGTACTTAATTCTATTCTAAACACTCCGTTTAAGAATAAGAAGATTAATATTATAGATTCACGAATCAATATAATGATAAATGCTAGATTTTTCGTTAGTGCCCTGCTTAAAATATTCACAAAATTTATTAAGCTACTTTTTTTTTGAAAAAAACTCATAATCAAAAATATTCGTACTTTTTTGATGGTTTACTGACACTTTCATTTGTAAGAGCTATTAAAAAACTGATAGAACTAAACTCAAATTATAAACACAAATCGGATTATAGCTCAAGCAACTTATTTTTTGTAAGGGGGCTGTCTTTACGAGCAAAAATACTTTCGCGTGAGCTTATGATGGAACAGTTCAAAAATGTAGTTTTTTATGATTATGATACTTAAATATGATATGAGTTAAATAAATAATTAATGCTATTGCAAATTTAGTATAATACTCATCAACTTTCTTGATTTATAGGCATCTGTTATTTTATGTGAATTTTAGTCTTTTGTAAAATTTCATTTTTTTTAAAATCAAACATATATGATAAACAATATCATTTTTCGTTCGTATCTCTTTAAAATCGTGAAATAATTATAATTTTGTTTCATCTTTTTCGTTATAATTAAATTAAATTTATTAAATAAACTTAATTAGAGAAAAAATATAATTAAGTCAAAAAATTTTATTTTTTAAAAAGCATAAAATGTTACAGAAAAAATTGAAGATTTTGAAAATTTCATAGATTTAGACGGTTTACTTGTAATCTATTAAGAGTCTTTTGAAGATTCTCGAATTTTTATTTCAGTAATTATTATAATACTTTTTAAATTTGAAATTTTTCTTCAAATTTTTTTCATTTATCTACAAAGATTTTTTTTTCCAGAATTTTCCAAAATTATGATATCAATTAACATGTATTTTTTTCGAACTATATAGAAATTTTTTAAAATGGACCAGTTCTCAATCGACAATAAAGTTAGTAAAAAAAGAAACATATTACCGAAAAAAAATCTAAAACTTCAATAATAAAATTATGAATAATAAAATTATGAATAATAAAATTATGAATAATAAAATTATGAATAAAAAAATTATTTTTGTAAAAAAAGCGTAATTTATTTTCGGTACCGATCAGAATGCGCGGGGCGAATAACAAAATAACATCGAATGAATCAAATTTACGAACCTAATAGGGGAAGACAATATAAAAAACAAGATTTGAAAGTTAATAAACTTATCACTTTTTTAAATCGATCATAAAAGACCTGTGATTTATTTAAAAAGGACTAACA
This sequence comes from Acarapis woodi, assembly GCA_023170135.1. Taxonomy (NCBI): domain Eukaryota; kingdom Metazoa; phylum Arthropoda; class Arachnida; order Trombidiformes; family Tarsonemidae; genus Acarapis; species Acarapis woodi. The sequence goes on along the minus strand of BLXL01009976.1, from coordinate 31,157 downwards.
ATTATTTGAAACGACATATTTATATATCGATAATAAAATGAGATAAGTTAAGTTCCCTTGAATGTTCTCTCGAAAATTCTCTACTTCACTGTCCGCGTCAATCAAATATTTTCGAAGATCAGGTATGTTTTGTTTGAGGGATGCACACGATGCAATGTTATGCAATAAGATGTACTTAAGAAATTTTTGATCCCAGTCAATATAACCAAGACGCTTACAATGATTAATATAACCATCGAACTCCTCACCAATTGATTCTCGGCCAATTTGATTTTCTAATTTTTTAATCAATTGTTCGGCTTCACCTATTCGATCTAACCAGATTAAGGATTCAAATTTATAAAGAATAGTTTCAATGTACAATAATCCTTTGGTCGCCGAATTTTCATCCTTAAGATTGAGATCTGCATAAAAGTTAGTTGTCACGAAATCAGATAAACACAAGTTAACGTATGCTAATTTCGATAGAACTGATGATTTGAATTTTTTAATTTCGTTAACCATTAATTCATTGGATGGATAAAACGAGTAATTGTTTTGTTTGATGAGTACAAGACTATTAAGCAAACAATTACGAGCTGATTTTAATTCATTTTCATCATCCGGATTGTTAACTTTGACTACGGTTGGTTTGAGAACAAGTTTTCTACGTTGATTTTCACCAATAAACCTTGTTACTGTATCGATACTACATTTAAATAAGTTTGGTTGATTAGATTTGTATCTAATTAGATAACAGTCTGCTATTCGTGACCAAAGACGTGGATTCAATTTAAAATCTTTGATTATACTTTTAAAAATCAAAAGTGCATTGTCCACATTACCAGTATTTAAATGCATAAGACCAAGATTATACAAAACTTCAGGTGTCAATGAAGCATATATTTTACTCAAATCATACAACGCAAGTACTTTATCATTAGGAAATTTCGTCAGCGCTTCATTGCTTTTCAAGTGTACATTATTAAGTGAATTGAATGTAGACAATTTTGAAATTGATTGTTCAACACCACCAAAGCTTTCTAAATAACAGCTGACCATAAATTGTTCATTATTTGTCAATTTATCCATAAATTTTCGAAAATTTATAAAATCTGTGTTGGCCAAATAACATCTAACTTTTAAATAATAAAAATTTTTAGGCAAATTTTCACCGTTTAATCGTTCATTTAAATGACCAAGTAATTCAAGTGCACGTTTGATTTGACACTTTCGTTCCATATATATTGTGACAAGCAGTATGTAAATTTTCGATAGGATTGTATCACTAATGATTTGTTCATTATTTGTTTCAATTGATTCAATTCTACGTTCCAATAAATCTATTGAATTTTTAAATTTTCCCAAATGTTTACTTAGAATCAAAGCTTTATTATAATCGATAATAGTTTGCTGATTAAAACTTAATTCATTTACACTTTCCAAACTGTGTCTAGTCAAGTTTTCTAGACAAGCTTCCGCATCTTTATCAATTGAATATTTGGCGATTATTCTATTAGCACACGTTGATTTTGAATTATTCAACTTGTTTAAACAATCAATACATTTATTGAATTCTCGTTTTTTAAATAAATCACGTGCCTCATCAGCTAATTGAATGTTTTCACTTAAATCATTCATCTTCGTAGTAATCTGCCGGCTCTTTAATTTGTTTACGTTCAAAGACACAATTTTCAAATGCTTATTTGCTGTCTTAATTTAATTATTATTTTAATTTTTTCATCTTTATCTTTTACACCTATTTCTTTCTATTCAACTTTTCCTTCGAATTCGATTGTCCATCTTAATCACCTAAATTGCGATCACAGCATGAATGAAAAAAAAAATAAAATAAAAAAAGATTATTTATCCATCACATCATTGGCCATCTGGTGAATAAATAGTGGCTTTTAGACGTTTTAAAGCGGATAGTTTTAAAAAACAGACAAACAAACAAAAGAAAATGATATTTAGTCTAGAAATCTAAATTAAAAATGGATAATCACCAATCAGTGTTGAGTGATTCGCATATAAACATCCATTTTTTTGTTCTGATTAGACGTAAAATTTTTTTTTTTTATATTCTATTTTTATAATTAATATTACTTTCAATACAATTAGAATACACACATAAAAATGCAACTTTCGGCTTAAATCATAGCCAAGAATATTATTTTCACTCATATGGCTTAATAATATGTATTTTCAATATTAATTGATTCAAATTAGCTGCTTTTTGATAATTTTTATTTAGAAAAACTTCACAACTTTGGTGATTCAAAATCAGAATAAAATTGAAATTAGAATATGATCTGGTTTCGGATAAATGCAAATAAGTTTATTAATTTGTTAAATGTATCACTTAATTTTAAAATCAAAAGCCGATTTGATAGCAGATTTTTTACCTCAACCCGTAAACAATTTGGTAAAGAAAAATTCGAATTCAAACGAGATGTGGTTGTGTATGAATTGAAAAATGAAACTCAAATTATTCAATTGTGGGCTGCCGGAGCCGGTGCATTCGGATTATGTATGTTTGGAGCTTTTGAAATTCAAAATTTAAACACAATTGACAAACATATAGAAAAAGATGATTTGCCTGACAATTCAAGACTCAATGGAATCGTTTATGGATTTTCATCTTTTGTGACTCGCTTTTCGGTTTTAATCGGATTCGCTATTGCTTTCTTTGGTTGTGCTATATTTTTAGGTTGTCAAAAATACGTTATCTCATCAGTTAAAAGAATGACACTATTAAAAGGCGGACAAAATCTTTTGATTGAGTTCTACAGAAGGAATCCATTTTCAAAGAACTATAAAACAGTGAATATTTCATTAAAAGATATTTCATTTAAAAATTATCGAGGTGATAAAAGTTACTATATCTATTTCAAAATATTCAAACATCGATCTGGTTATCAGATTCATAAAGAAGGGCAATTCGATAGTGTACTTTTCGATCAAGTGATCTGTTTCCAGAGAAACTTAGGTGATCGAAGATAATTACATAAACTACTTTCTATTAAAATATTTATTTACAATGTCATGTATATATTTGTATGTACATATATTTAAAAATTTTACAATACTTTATATAATAAAATGAACTTATGTCAGAGTTGATCGATTAATATCATGATTATTATTGTATATTATTAACGTTTTGGTTTATTTTTCATCAATCATGATTTAAATTTTCATTCGATATTTCATGACAATCTACATGATCACTATATTTATTGTTTAGTACTTCGATGAATGAATCTCTTTCTTGTTTCATCAACATATCAAATATTCTTATATAATCATCAGTATTTAAATCAGCAAATTTAGTAAATATAGAATAATTCATATCGATAAGTTTAAGTCCAATACCAGGAAACCAGTTCTCTAAGTGAGCAATCACTAAACTTCTATTTGATACCGATATTTTAGCCAAGAAATTAAGAAATTCTTTTCTGTATTCAGTTGACAAATGAGTCAATGATGATTTAGGGGTTAGTTTAAGAAAATAACATTTATCTTTTGTTTTATTTTTCGTTTTATTCATTACTCTCTAAAGATAATAAAAAAAAAATCAAATTACTTTTTACTTTTATAACATTTATTGTAATTTATGATACTTACAGCAGTCATCTTTAGATCAATCCAAGCAAATGTATCAAGAATTTCATAATCGAACAAAAACCTATAAGAATTATAGAAGAATAATGCACTGCATTGAAAATTTAAATATGATTAGTAAATGATTCAAATAATAATCAAAATCTCTCACCTGTAGGTTTTAAATTTAAGTCGTTTATATTCTGATTCTGGAATAAGTAGATAAAATTCAACTCTTCCTCTACTTAATATACCAGAGAAACTGGCCACTTGACCGAAGAAACTTCGAATTATGGTTGTTCGATTATTGGGCACAACCATAAATAATTTAGCTGTTGGTTTATCTGACCATTTTCGTTTTGTAAAATTATTTGCTATTTTATCGAATACAGTTTCTTGAGTGTTATTAATTCTATGTGATGATCTAGTACTTAAAATATTAATATTCTCTATCACATCTTTACATCCATCGTTTAGGACTTCTCTACTCGATTTGGTTGCTTTATACAGTGTTAAAATAAGATTCTTTTGACCATTTTCGTTTAAATATTTCGGTAATAAATAATCTTTTTCAAAAGGCAAATTTAGTACAATCGTCTGATTAGCATCATTAATAAGATATTGACCTATTTTTTCGATATGACTAGAACTTGTGATATTGAAATTTCTTGTAGATAAATATTGAAAGTTTTGATCTTGAATTAGTCTATTCAACTTACAAAATGATTTATCACCATTACTTAACAATTGTAAAAAATTTTTCATCATTTTTGACCTAAATAGTCTTTGTAATGTTTTGTTAAACAAATTAATTTCTCATTTGAAGATGTATATTTACAATCTTTTGAATGCACACGCTTTCGAAAAGATTTGTTTACATTCTTTTTTCAAATCAATTTGGCGCGAATCATATCAATTTAAAATTGATATTAATATTTACATTTTTCTTTTTTGAAATTTTGAATTTTAAAAATTTTCCTCATTGAATTAGAATATTTATAAATGCATATTTAATGATTTATTTCTTCTTTATATTATTTCAATAGCCTTCAAATTGATCATTTCGTTAAAAAAGAATTAAAAAAAATAATTAATAAGTAACATGAACACAGTGAACAGAATTTAAAATATTTAAATTCTTGGAAATGTCAATTAGTTTAATTCAAATTGAATGAGTCCAGAATATAGGTGACATTTTTTAAGTTTCGGAATAATTAGAATGTTCATAATATTTTACATAGATTGATGGCTAAATACTCAAAAAATACACACATGAGAAAGGTGAATTTTTCAAGTCTTAAACTATCGCTAGACTAAAAAGAGCATTAACTTTAGGTAAGACATTTCAAAAAACAAAAATTTATAGACGTGCGTCAAAAAAAAATGAAATAAAATGATTACCATTTTCTTTAAACTTTGGTTATAATGCGTTTAAATTGAACAAACTCATCGTCTGATGCCTAAAAAATATATCTACAGATAATGGCTATTGTCAAAAATGAAAACAAATCGTAAAAAAAATGTGCATTATTTATCTTATCTTCAATTAATTAACGTAAAAGAATTGAAAAGTCACAATGTTTGATGGAAAAAAACTATTGATTTCATTCTGAAACCAAAAGTTGGCTTAATAAATATGAACAATTTGAAATTTCTTTTCTTTCAAATCAAAAATTATGACTCACAATTTTTATTAGACTAATATTTTGAATTTATGTAAATTAAAAATCCGGTTAACAAATTTTTTAGATACTTTTCATTATTTTACATCATTTGCAAACTCGTATATGAAAATATTTATCCTTTATTCAGATACATACATGAATAATACATAAAATTATTTCATAAGGGAAAATTTTTAAATTATTAGATATTGTCATGATAATGTTTCTAATATATAGTTTTACAAATAATTTCGGTATCGAAATTCGGTCTACTTTGTCAAACATTAATAAAAATTCAGAAGTAATTAGGAATTTTTTAGAATTATCAAATTTTCTTTTTTACAAATAAATTATAGAAATGTAAACAGAAAAAAATCTGAAGAATCAAACAATTTTGAAAGCTACTAATAAATAAATCAAAGAATCTGTCTGTAAATAAATAAAACAATAGAAAAGAGTTCCATTTAAAATAAAATTTTATTTTTAAATTAGTGATAATATATTCTTTAAGTATTAATTACTAAAGGATTTCGCTTCGTCATCATAGAAATTTTATAAGTTATCACAGATAACAAAGAAAAAAAACCATAACAAGTTTTAATAAATACAATTATTAAAAATTCGCTTTACAATTCCATCTGGAATCGGGAAGAAAGTCAGTTGACGAATAACCAATAAAGTAGCTTTGAAATTGTTTATTTGAGAGGCATTTCTGTACTGATTACTCAAGTGGATTGTACACAACAATGAACAATCGCTCTAATTAATTTATTTAATTGAAAGATTAAAAATTGGCATGAGAGTTTAATTAAATTTAGTTAATTAGATTTCGTAATTAATCAAAATTAATATAAGAGATGGAAAATAGATTTTTTTTTACAGATGGCTTTTAACATATTATATATCATTTATAAATAAGTAAGAGTCACTCATTAGATAAAATTTATAAAATTATTGTGATTTTCAAAATTCTTTGTTTTCAGGTCTTCTAGTTTGACAATTTTAAGACATATTTATATAACAGCTTTAAAAAATGTATTTTAAAATTTTAGTAAATATTTCAAATAATGTTATTTTGTAATTAATAATCAAACTGCTTAATCACCTTAAAAGTGTTGAACGTATTCAAATTTTTTACAAGCAATTCAATTTCGAAAATTTAAAATATTTTTTGATTACATCGAATGCAAATATAACTTCATTCCAAAAAATAGTAACTTTAATGTGTTCATTTCCATGGAATAAATGCTAAAATAGATTCTTCTCTCAACAAGAAATGATCAGAAAAAAAGAATTATAATCTTATCATTGTTTGGTGATACTAAATATAAAATTAAATTTATTGATGAATAAAATTAACTAATGAAGGTAAAACAAAACAAAAAATGATATAAAATAAAACAAAATTTCAGCCAAAGTTTATCTATCCAAACAATATTTCCAAGAAATCCATTTTGTTGGTTAAATAATTTTACAATATGTATTTTTTATGTTGACAATTAAATCTACTTGATTTTTTGGCTTCAATTTTTAATCATCAAAAATTGTAAATAATTATCAGTAACTTATAAACCAATCAACTCTTTTTCGCACGCGAATCAAGCTTAAGCAGATACCCATGAATTAATTTAATAATTGACAATATTTGAAATGGCACATTATTTTAATTTTTTTAAGAAAATCACTGAATTCATAAATATATTTATTAGAAATTTGGAAATGATGGATTCCACTTACGTGAACTATTAGACAATTGTCAAGTGATTATATTAGATACAACTAGATAAATATTTTATTAATTCAAATGAACGAAATTCACTTCTCACAAATATAAAGACAAACATAGCTATTATTTTTTTTTTGTCAATCATGGATATAACACTGGCTCGAACCGGATAAATATAATCTGAATAAATTTTTAATTTATTTTTTAATTTATTTGCTTTTTGTTAGTCCAAATCAATAATTATTAATAGCACTTGAGCTTTATTGAAAAATTCATTGTGTTTGGACTGATCATTTTATTTTATAACATATTTACATTTACAATTCAGTCAAATTTGATTAATTTCTAATAATTATCAATTTACAATTGAAATTGAATAAAAAATGTCGTATTTCATATTAAAGTTTTTATTATACAATAATTAGAATAGCAACTATTATTTAATGAGAATAAATTGTCTTATCTGTCATTACAAATGTCATGCACAATGTTCAATTTTCAGTATCTTATTTGTCCCTTTACCTCTATAAATTAAATAATTTAAATTAAAATAAATTTTAATATTTTCTAATAAAAAAACGGAAGTGCATTTTCTTATTCTAATCTTAATTCCAATCGAGAAAACATTTCGAATAAATAAATTTTAAATTACACTAAATTTGATTTTCTTTTTTTTAAATCTAAAGATAACCCTAAATTTAAAAAAAATTTATTTAAAATCCAAAAATAAGAAATTTTAAAAATGTTTGAGTAGAAAATTTCAAACCAAAAAAAAATCTGATTTTTGCGAAAAATGATTTTCTCGATAAAAATTATTTGTGTTAAAAAAAAATGTCATTTCCTGAATCAAATATATATTTGGATCAAGAATTGATTAATTTAATTAATTCGCATTGAAAAAAGATATTGTTTCAATTCGAATAAGAATCAATACTTGATTGGTTTTTAATAGTGAATTTTTTTAGAACTTTTTTTTCTGAAGACACTTAAACTTTTACATTTGAATTTATTTTTCAAAGAATATAAAGCTTTCTTTTCAATATAAGATCATCTCCATTCATTACTTAATATAAGCCAATTCTAATTTCAAAAAATTTGTCTGCTAAAAAATGAATCCATCATTAAATAAATTTATAAAACCAAACAAATATGCTATGTTAATTTGAATAAAAATAGCTAAAAAATTTCCAATAATTTAGTACGATATTCGGAAAACTCATTTTAGTTATCAATCCAACAATGATTAAATTGTATGAATAATCTATGAAATACATCTCTATAACTTAAAATAGTCACTAGACCTTGCTTTTTAGGTGCTAATAATTATTGTTACGAGCTCTTAATTCATAAGAATGATATTCGTGATTCGATTGAATGGAAAAAAATATGTATTGATATCAATCACGATTATCCGTATATTATATATATAATCTGGCAGAAATTATCCCATTGATATCATCTAGCCTTTATTTTTTTTCTTTATCGATTTCTTTTTTGTTTTTAGTGCAGCGGAAAATCACTCACCTGATTGAATTACAAAATGTAGATATTTAATTTAAGCAATGTCGAAAAGTAAGTTGCTTGATTGTTTTAAATTTATCGATTCATCTACCACAATAAAATAGATTAACACGATATTCAATCTACTAATATGTACATTTATAATAAGTATTGATGAATATTGATTTATTAAGGCAGTATAACGATTCATTTTTCTATATGATAATGTATGATTAATGTGAATTAGATAAGATATATATACGCCTAAATCATCATTCGCTTTGAATTGTCGTTTAAAATGTAAATACTTTTTAATTAATTATAAAGGCGAAACTACTTAAAATATCGTTAATGCATACCTTGTGCATCTATAATAATGAAGTGACGATGAGAATATTTTCGGAAATTCGAAAGAAAAAGCATATTGCCCCTTCGATCAATTGTTTTTCATTTTTTGTTTTGTTATTGATCTTAAATTGAGATTAATGTTCGTCATTTTATATAAATACATCCATTTAGCAAATATTCTACTTTTATTATTCTACAGAAATTGAATCGGTGAATTGAAAAAAAAAAAGAAAATCCAAAAAAAAACTCAAATTCTATAAAAATCAATTAAATCTCTTTTACTACTGGTCTACTCATAAAAACTATTCTAAAGATTCAAAAATTACTCTGCAGTAGTGATTTTGTGATTGCTTTTTTTTGCCTCGTATTCATCTTATTTTTGAATACCTAGACCAATTTTTTTTTTGCCAAAATTTGATGATCATCATGAAGAACAATTTAATGTTTATCCTGTTTATCGTGTTTGCCTGTTTTGTACCATTCATACACAGTTTCTGCGAAATACCAGACAATGGACTCTGTGAAAAAAATATCATTCTTGGCAATAAGATTTCAGGTATGCCATTCAATTTTAAATATAATATTAGAATACTTTTAAAAAATAATCTAAGATTAAATAGTTTTTAGGTGGTATGTCCAGTTAATTTTTTTCTTTATCCGATTTCTTTATATGTGTGCTTTATAGTTTGTCTAAATGAATTGATGTCTTATATAATTTTAATTTATAAACTTAGTTGGTTCACTCTATTTTATTTTTTTTGCTTTCTCTTTTTTTTCACATAAACCACCTGTTGCTTTATTTGAATCAATTCTTTCATTCAACTTAAATTTCTTCTGAAATTTCTCAAATTAATCCTTCTCACCACAGTATAACTAATGTATAGTGAGATTTTTCGCACTTATTAATTAAATTTTTTAACAATTACTCCTCATTAAACTCTTTTTTTGACTCTTATTTTTTTAAAATCTATCTATCTTCAAGAGAAAAATATTTTTTTTTTTAATTTATATAAATAGATGTTTCACTAATCATGCAAATTTTATGAAAAAGTCTATTCTTTTTTTTATCAATTCTTCGTTTATTTAAATTTATTTTATTTTTGTCTATGTCATTATATTCTTTTTTATTTTTTTCTTTTTTTTTTTTGTATCTTAGACTCTATTTATTTACTTATAATTATTTAATCGAAATTTTTTTTAAAATGTCCTAAGAATATTTTATAATCAAGGAAGTAAATCAATTTGATGAATAAATTTTATTTAAAATCATTTGAATCAATCTTTTACTAATCTGTCGATCTATTATCTGTCTTTTTTCCCCATTTAATTCATAACATTTATACAATCCACATGATTTTATTGCCTTCTCTTTTTTGAATTTTGTTCGCTCAGAATTCATTAATCAATTCATTAATCAACTAGCGAATAGATTGACTAGACAGCTAGGCACAGAATACATTAAAAAAATATTTCAGAATTTAACTGATCTATTAATTAAAAAACTAATCTCTTAAACTACCAATATCAATAATGGATTAATCTACTTCCGGTCGATTATCTCTAAATACTCATAAACCAATGGTCTTCATAATACGAATCTTCTTTCACTTTTAATGCTCAAATAATCGTTTGATTTATACATATTTTTTTTCAAATTCATTAATATTCTCAATGATGGTGTTCAATTCATCTCTAAATATGCTTAGATCTGCTTGAGGAAGTTAGTTCAACGATACCGGATATTCATGAACGTACACTTATAATTATCAAACCTGATGGAGTTCAAAGAGGTTTAGTCGGAAAAATCATCTCACGTCTTGAAGAGAAGGGTTTTAAGCTTATTGCTATGAAATTCATCCATGCTGACAAAGAAACTGCCAAATTACATAGATCCGACAAACCTAAACACATGCTCGAACCAATCTTTTCATTTACAGTCGATTACTTGACGATGGGACCAGGTAATTATCATTTGAATTTTATTGCACTTTTTACTTAGAATTTATATTATTACCAGTGGTCCCGATGGTTTGGCAGGGATATGATATAATTAGATCGGTTCGTCGTATGTTAGGTAAAACTAGTCCTCTTGATTCCAATCCTGGTACAATTAGAGGAGATTTCGGAATCGACACAGGAAGGTTCGTACATGATTTGAATGCCTATTAATTCAATAAATTTTAATTCAATTTTTTTATAAATTTTAAATTATAAATATTAGAAATGTAATGCATGCTAGTGATACAAACATCAGCGCCAAATACGAAATCGATCTTTGGTTTGATGAAAGTGAATTGGTGACTTGGTCTAGACTTTCTGATCTATGGACATATAAGGATTATTTGCAACGTATGGATAACAATTGAATTCATCTCCCTAATTAACTTAATTTCATTTTATTAGTTATAAATCAATTTAGATAAAATTTGAAATGTAGATTCGTTTTTTTGTATAAATTATTGTATTTTATTTTTAATCTTGTGTATACTCTGGTCATTATCTCAATGATCCCTTCCTCTCATCTTTTCATTTTAAAGTATTAAATTTTTATAATTTATTTTTTTTAAATCATTTTAAGTAGAATTTTTTTAGATTCTTTGAATGACTATTTGCGAATCAATTTTTTTAGATGGTAAGCTTTTTCTAAAATTTGATTCGAATTAAAAAAAATTCATAACTTGTTCATAATCTTCTGATCAAATTATTCGAAAGGTATGGTAATTGTTTAATTTTCGAATAAAAATGACAAATAGTGCATTTTAAAATTTCTAATTTATAGGTTGCATTATTATTCTTTACCACCTATATTAAACTTTAGAAAGTTTAATTGTATAATTGAATTAAAACTTAAAATGAAATTAAGGGTTTTCTTTTGATTAATTTATTCATTTTTTTATAAATATAGTCAAAAATTAAGTTTCGTTCTGGTAAGCTTTATACTTTTCTATACCAATGATACCGAATTCTTCCATGAATTCTAGTTGTTTGTACTACGATTATTTTTTGTTTGCGTAATCGATAATTTTTTTTTGAGCTATTTAAAGTTCATTTGAAATAACATCTGTTACATTTAGGCTAGTTTATAATTCTGTCTCCTAAAATCTCAAGTTTCAAAAAAATTTTTTAATCTACAAACATACTTTTACATCAAGTTTTTAGACCCATTTTAACTCCAAAATACTAAATATTAGAAAAAAAAATGCTTTATCTAAATGATTTCCCGAAAAAAAGAATTATTCTTCTTCAAAAATTCCTTTCTTGACTTCATTTATTAACGTCATAAGTAAGCCAGTTTTTTTCTATTATTTCAATTATTTTATCTACTAGTAAGAGACTTGCTAGAAAATATATATTTCATTATTAATGATCTACTTGGTTTTCCGTATAACTTTTTCAAAAATTTCAAATTTAGATTTTTCTGTTTTCAAGGCGTTATCTTGTACTTATGCAGACACATGTATCTATCATGATATAATGATCTATTTTTTCTTTGAAAAGGTAAAACATTTAACTTTTATCAGGAAATCATTCAACTAATGATAAATCGAAAATGAAACTTTCAATCACAATATAATTTTAAAAATTATTGTTTCAGCGTGAACCTTTGGATTAATTTTCGGTGCTTGTTTTTAATGGCTTTATTTATTCTCATTGAAATTTGAACATTCAACCAATTAGAAATATAATGCAATAAGTAATTAATAAGTAAAATCGAAAATGGAAGATATGGAATATAAAGTCCAAAATGTTTTGAGGAAGAAAAACAAAGCTACTCCGTTTTATAGCTGTCGTCTGATTTCGGCTCGGCTGACAATTCAAATTTTACTATTCTCACATATAAATATGTTTGTTTAATCTATATGCCATATTTCTTTATTGTAAGTTAATACACGCTTGCATTTTAATAACAGAGAATGTTTAGAATATATTTAAAAGCTCAAAAACGTATAGTGAATCACAAAAATTTTAGAGTATATGCACTTGTGGGTGAACTCCATTTTTCGATATTCTTTGTGTTTTTTTTAAAGCTTGGTTTTTTGGACCCATTGGTTTTCTCTGAAATTCGAAACATTTGGCTTTCACTTTTTTTTTTTCTTTTTTTTTTGAACAAAATCACTTTTTCCTTTTTATTTGTTTGAAAAAAAAAATATATATATATTGCGGCACTTTGTATGTGTATTTTTTTTTTTTTTTTTGGAAAAAGAAGATTGACGGGTTACTTATATCGCCAAACAACTTTTAGAAACAAAAATTACTTTATCGACCAGAAATAAATTAGCTAATATCTGAGTGATTTTTCTTTTGAAATTTTTTTTTTCACTATGTTTTAAATTATATTTGAAAGTTTATTTTTTTGAAAAATGCTTGTTTCAAAATCTCTTAAAAATTTGTTTAACCCTTCTTAATCATCTTCTCTCAAAGAGAAAACATTCGCTGGTCTTTTTTTTCCGATTAGCGTCGTGTCAACTAGAATATATTTTATAATAATCATACATAAATGAATATTTTGAATAATTAGCATGAATGTTACTCAGATAATTAAATTTCACTTATGTCCTAAAATCACGTAATCAATCAAAATCAATTTTAAAAAAACATGTGAAAATTATCCGTAGATATGTTTCAAAAATTATAAATGTGTCGTCAAAAATCAAATTTGTCTTGAAATTTCAAGTAAAAAAAATTTTTAGATAGAATTCATTTTTGAAATTTATGAAAAAAAAAATAATATAAATTATAAATCAAAAAAAAATTTTTTTTTTTAATTTTTTTTCGTATTGCATAACAAAGTAATTTTTGTAAAAATAATTTTTAAATTTTGTGTAAGAATAGTCATTATAAAAGGTCAAATAAGTTTAAATATACCGTTTAGATTGCGTTTTCGGTTTTATATAATTAGTTGTGATTTATTTGTAATTTATAAGATAAACCTGGGTTTACTATTATCTAGCGTTATTTATCAAATTGTTCCTGAAATTTATCATAAAAGTAGTAAAATTTAGTTTAGTCATTTTTTATTTTCATTTGCACCCAAATATTTTTTCCCAATCTTAATTAAATATTAAAGTTAAAAAAAAATATATTTATATATTCATCAATTTTCATCTTTTCAAGATTTATAATATTATTATTTGATTTGAATATAATTTGTAATTCGAAACCAAGTTATCGGTTTATAAATCGATTTAATCTTTATAGAATCAACAAAATGCTTTTCAATAAATAGAATTCTAAATTTAGATTAAAAGATTATTTTTATTCAAATAATTAATAAAAAAAACTTTGAAAACCTAAGAAATAAAGTTTAATAGTGTAAATTTGTGTTAATTGTGTTTGTGAACTATAGTATGCATATATCTCAATTAAGTCTGTTGATCAATCATGAATAATTAGATGATAATATAAAAAACAATAAAGTCTGCAACATATAAATATTTTTAAATCATCTTACTAAATAAAGTTTTGCAAAAACAGATGTTTATATAATATCGATTAAATAATTAAAGCGTAAAGTTGTTGGGGCATGCTTTCTTTACTATTGTAATAATCAACTGTTAACTATTTTGACAAAATTTTTTTTAGAATTTCATTAAAATCTTTAGCGCAATCTTTTCTAGTTGATTATTCGTTCTATTCTTAATGATAATAATATATTTAAATGTTTTAAGATTTTCTAAATTGAAGGAATTACTCAAACTCTAAAAATGATTTTCAAATGACAAAAAATTCGAAAATTTTATAATATTTTTAAATTATAGCATTCAACTTCTTAAATCAATAACATTATTAATCTCAACCAAAAAAACATGTTGCTTTGAAAAATATTTCTTCAGCGATTTATTTTTGTTTGAAAATAAATCACAAAACAGGTAAATATGTTTTATTTATTTTTTAAATTTGTTAATTTACATGTACAATTAATTTGCTTGATCATTGTGAATATTGCATCGATTTTCAATTTTTTATTTTCTGTTTGATTGAAAAATCATGTCTCCTTAGTTAATTCAAAAATTTTCCGATTATATTAGACTAATATGCCCGCGATAATTAAGAATTATTTCGAAAAAAGTTTCTCATTTCCAATTCGCTTTTTTTTCTTGTAATTAAATTACATTATTGAGTTTTCAAAATTAAATTAAATTTTAAAAAATCTTTCAACAATTAATTTCAATTTCATTGAGAATATAGTGTCTTCATGACTATTAACGTTAATATTTATTTGAATATTAATTTTTTTTTGAAATATTTATATATATTGCCAAATCAATTAAAAAGAAAAATATTTTTTTTTAAATTGTGTATCAATTTATAATATAGAATTTGAGTGCACAACTTTTAATCAGAATTATGAATTCGAACAATTCAAGAAGTCGTTTTCGAAATCTAAATTTATTTCTAAAACTTCAAAATTAATTAAATAAAATAAAGATAAAAATTGAAGTTACGAAAAATTCGAATTATTTCATATATATTTTAATTAAGTTTCTAGTACATTTATGTGTCGACTGGCTAATCATCGTATAAACTATGACCAATTAACGATAGTATCACAAAATCAAAATATAAATTTGTTTCAACTTAAACTTGATATTTTTTCAATTAATTACTAGACCTTATCTGTTTCAAACTAAATATTATTATTAGAATTATTTTTATAACTCGTAATAAAAAAATTTTTGCACCAATATAAAAAAATCATGAAATTAGGTCTTGAAGTTCTGAATTTATTAAATATTAAAAATATAAAGAGCGATTATTAGTGAAAAAATAACAGTTTTCGAGAACTTAAAGAGATGTAAAAACAAAAACAATGAGTTTTAAAACGATTATAGCGAATCCTGGCGGTTTGGAAAATTCTTTCATTCGATTGAATTATATATATGAGCCTTTACAGTTTAGCTTGTGGCAGAATAATAAACACAATCACTAATTCAATATAAAGAGTGATGTGCGTAAAAAACGTGCTTTAGATTTTTTATGTATATTTTTTTTTAAAGGAAAAAAGAATTTTATTTTCTTTTCTCTAGTGAATACTAATCCATTATTTTAAAACTCTTTTTTGTTTTGAAATCTTCCGAGGTTATTAAGTTTTTTATATTATAATTCCCTGATATTTGTGTTTAGAATTTAGATTTTTGTTCAATTAATGATTCAAATAATTAGTACAGTAAAAAAAATCACCTCTTTGTTTTTCGTTTAGTGAATTTTTGTTTGCATATTGCTTATCTCAATTAATTTTTCTATGATTTTCTCTCACCTCTCATATTTTTTTTTCGAAAACTAACTTTCATCTAAAAATTCATTAGATATAATTTATAAATTCATCTTTCATTCGATAAAAATGAGAATTTTATTAATTCAAGTAATCTGAGCATTAATTTGTTCAATTCAAATCAACATTTGAAAATTTTTCTTTTTCATCAAGTGAGTTTCTTTTTACAAATCTGTTTTAATCTGTCAAAAAAACAAATTAATTAACCACCTCTTGTTCAAATAGCACAAAAACTCTTTTCATAAAAATAAATGAAACTTTCTTCAAAACACATGTTTACTAAATTAGGATTTCAATTTGGAACTAAAATTCATAATCATAACTATCTTCATTTGGTACTTAATTTTTCAAGTTTTTAAATTATTAAGGAATAAATTCATTTCAATTGACTAATATACTTCTTGTATTAATTTTTTAACAATGTTTTTCAAGATTTAATTGAAAGTTGCATAATTTTATCCATAGGCTAAATTTTTAGATAAAATATTTGAAAAGAATTTCAAAATAACAAGTGAAATTTAAATCTTTGCATTTCAAACCAAAATTTGTAAATCGTATATTCCACCTAAATTTGAATTATAGTTCTTATAATTTAAATATTTTTAAATTCATTTTCGATTCTGTATTATCTAAATGATATTTGGTGTGGTCAATTCTCTTTTTTATCATCATGTTTTTGTATGCTTAATCGGTTGTATTTTTTCGTCCTTAAGATGTGTCAGTATGAGAATCATATTTCTAAGTTTGTATGACGATTTGATATCAAAATATTAAGTTGATATTAAGTTCGACTTATTTTATCATTAAACAAATTATTTTTATTTGAAATGCTGCCTACTCATCTAATCATTAAATTATTCAATCTTTCAGATAATAAATTGAAATCAGTGTTTAATGATATGCGTTTCAAAGTTGGCTATTTAAAAGATTCATAACTTAAAATGATTAAAATATTCATTTTAATCAAAGTAGACACTTGGATTTCTAAATTTTGTGATTTCAAATTTTTTTTTGTAAATAATCTAATTTGAATTTCAATTGAGTTGCTCAAACTAAATATGAAGAGAGTTTTTGAAGAAAATTATTTAAATTTAATCGTCAATGCATTTTTTAAATAAATCATGTAAAATTAATTTCAGTAAAACGAAAAAAAAAATTTCGATTCAACATAAATTTGAAAATAATTTAAAAATTTATTACACCCCTACAGGGGTTCAAAATTTTGGTCTAAAAAATCTTCTTAAATTTGAAGACTCATTTTCGATATATGTCGAATGATTTTTGAGAAGAAAAAGAGTTTTTTTTTAAATTTTCAAGCAAATTATCTAACAAAATAATGAAAATACGAGAAATTTTACCTATTTATAAAACTATGAAATTTCGTCCTTCTAAAACTTATAAATTGAATAAGATATGTGTCAAATTCGCTAAGTTTTGTTAAAAGCTTATATGTCAGATCCACAATTTATAGTAAAATATAATGAGGATATAAAAATTTGAAACCTAACAGTTTGCGTGATTAATTAATTCAATATTTTTCTATTATTTTGAACCAAAATTATTTTTACAAAAAATTTAGTCTCAAATATTGGTTGATTATTACTCAAACAAAAAAAAAAGAAAATCTTTTAATAGAACTAATAATAGGTCTTTCCCTAATTGGTTTTTTATAGCAATCAAGCCTACATTAGAATTGTATGTTGAAACGCAACTCAACTGGTCTAGCAAAGAATCATTATTGATTTTTTCAAAAATAGAATCTTCGTTTTTAGTTAAACGTCAATGAACTTGATATCAATCTAGTAATCATTTTTTGGCCCTCCTCTAACATGTTCGATTTGGTTAGCTAAAAGTAAATTGAAAAATTTGCTTCAGAACATTCTTTAGCAAAGAACATCTGTTAACATCTTTTTTTTCCTCTTAATATTTTGTTTCACATTTTTTCAATTTAATCTAGTTATTCACTTGGCAATTCTTAGTTCGTTTAACTTGATTTTTTAGAATCTGACTCGATAAATGTTGCCGAAAATCGCATAAAAATGTTTAGTCTGCATTATTTATTCTCGAATTTTCTTATCGCGTGTGGTTTTGATAAATTATCTTTTATAAAAAAAAAGTAAAAAGACAAATTTTTTGATATTACCAATATCTAATTTTTTTTATTTTTTTTTCTCAAACAGCTGGTTTCATTTCTGGATCAACTGGTATATATTATTGAACAAATCAAAAGAATATATAGTATTTAGAATATCACAAATTTTTCTCAAAGCGAGTAAAAATCATATTAGGTACATATAAATGAGAGTAGAGTTAAAATCAAAGCAAACTACTTAATATTTAAAAAGAAAACAGTGAATATAATATTTCATTATTTAAATAATAGTTTGTTAAAATTGTTTGGTAAAATTTAAATGATATTTTCGCGCCGCGGTTCCTCTCGATTTTTGGCGGTTGATGATTATTGAATGGCGCTTATGTTAGAAATTCACATTTTGTTATAAATATATATTTTTAATAGCTACAATCACGTGCTATATATTAAAATTTAGTAGACACTAAAATTTTCTTAATTCTTAGATGCGCTCGCGCATTTACTCATTTGGATAAAATTTCTCGCCACACAGTAAAATTTTATCAGAAAAAACAATTTTTCATTTGTTTTCTCAATAATCAACTATTCTTGTTTCAATCGAACACTCCCACGGACATTTAAGTTGAACAAATGACCAAAAGAATGAAAGATCAACATTCCAAAGAATCTGTTGTCAAGATGAACACGACGACAAATGGTAATGCGAATGGAAATTCTATGAAACAGTTAATAAATAGTGGTGGTGCAAAAGTCGATTCAAAACAACTTCACGATACATGTGCAAACGATACAAACAATAATTCAACAAACCTCACTCCAACTCAAACAAATTTGAACAACAATTTATCAACAAATAATAATTTAACTAATTCATCAAATTCATCTACAAGTCAACTTAATAATTTATCAACAAACGCATCAAATGGTAATACTCCATCTCAAACATCATCTAATCAAACAATACAACTCACCAATAACAGTTTAAACGAAAAAGAAAATGTTTCATTAGATGTTGGCGATCATTATTTAGTTAAACGTGCAGATAATCAATGGCATTCAGCTGAAATAATTGAAATAAGAAATAATGATCAAGAAGGTAAATATGAGTATTATGTGCACTATGAAGGTTATAATCGACGTCTTGACGAATGGGTTGATAAGCATCGTTTTGACTTAAGTTCGGTTAGCAAAGAGAGAGCCGAAGCTGAAGCGAAAGCGGCAAAAGATGCCGTGCTCACACAAAAGATAAACGATTCAGATCAACCAGATCGTAAAATCACACGTAATCAAAAACGTAAGCATGACGAGATCAATCATGTACAAAAGACATTCGACGAGATGGATCCGACAACTGCGGCACTTGAGCGTGAACATGAAGCAATAACCAAAGTCAAATATGTGGATAAAATACAATTCGGCAAATTTGAAATTGATGCTTGGTATTTTTCGCCCTATCCTGACGATTACGGCAAACAATCAAAATTATGGATTTGTGAATATTGTTTAAAGTATATGAAACTTGAAAAGACATATAGGTATCATCAAGGAGACTGTACGTTTAGACAGCCACCCGGTCGAGAAATTTATCGAAAGGGTGCATTAAGTGTGTACGAAGTAGATGGTAAAGATCATAAAATTTATGCGCAAAATCTATGTTTACTTGCTAAATTGTTTTTAGATCATAAAACTCTCTTTTTCGATGTGGAACCCTTTCTTTTCTATATACTTTGCGAAGTAAATAAGCAAGGTGCCCATATTGTAGGCTATTTCAGTAAAGAAAAAGAATCTCCAGACGGTAATAATTTAGCATGTATTTTGACCTTGCCGCCTTATCAGCGTAAAGGTTATGGAAAATTTCTAATTGCATTTAGTTACGAAGTGTCTAAATTAGAAAATATGATTGGATCACCCGAGAAACCTTTATCCGATTTAGGTAAATTAAGTTATCGAAGTTATTGGTCTTACGTGCTTCTTGAAATTTTACGCGATACAAAAGGTATTTTTTTAATTATTACATAATGATAATATTTAAAATTAAAATTTATATTTATTTTCTTTTAAAAGGTGTCCTATCAATCAAAGATCTCAGTGAAATGACAAGTATTACGCAAAATGATATTATAAATACATTGCAGAGTCTGAATATTGTAAAATACTGGAAAGGACAGCATTTGATTTGTGTGACACCCAAATTAATTGAAGAACATTTAAAAAGTGGTCAATACAAAAAACCTCGAATAAGTGTCGATCCTAATTGTCTTCGAATTAGTGTTAAGCCAAAGAAACAGATCAAGAATAAAAAATAAAAATTCTCAAATCAATTTTCCATGCTCTTAATTGAATAGATTCTAAATAAAAATTTATTTATTATGTTCTAAAATTACAGAGATGTCGATTACAAAACATTTGGAAAATGCGTGTGCATGCTATTACAAATAAGTTTTAAGGCAATGAATTTTATTTGAAAATTGCATACCATTTATAAGGTTTTATATATCTATTATATTATATTAATATTAATGATAATATCTGTCTTCATCCTTCCACCTGTAGATTGACATTTACTTGTAGTTTCAGTTTATTTTATTATGTTACAAACTTAAAAGCGTTCTACTTATTCATTTATTGGCGAAAAAATTGAACATCCAAATTAGTAAACAAATTCACAAATTCTTTCATCTATTTTCAAATGCTAGAAATACAAAAGTAGTTTTTTACAATCAAACTCATTCATTTTATCTGTATATATAAGACTTTCTCGCTTAATAAATTTTAATTAGATAGATTTCTATCTATTGTAAATACTTGATATATTGCTTTCAATTATTTTTATAAATTAATCCATTAGTCTTTGAATCATAAGGTTGGCTGTCTTGCAATATTATCTTTCATATGGTAAAATAGATGTTCAACTATTCATTTCTGTGCAACGTGTTTAACGACAAATGGCACTATGCAATATACAAATAAGACAATGTATAAGACAATATATGGCCTTAATGAAATCAGGCAGTCCTATAACTCTATAATTTCAGATTGAAAAAAAGCGCATGTTCGTCTTTCAAGACTTTTGTTCTAGAACTAAAAATCTTTTTTTGTTTAATATGTTTCTCCATTCGAATCAAATGAAATTCGTTTCTATTTATTTTTATAATCGTTTTGATTTTAATTTTCCTTGTTTTTTTTTTCAAATTAATTTAATATCATTAATCATCGATTTTGAATGAATATTTTTTGTCGATAAAACTTACCAAAAAATTTATTGATCAAAACATCTCAATCAATTTTTCAGATCTTTTATTTCATTGGTTATTATTATTATATCAGTTTGAATTATCGCCTAAATTTTTACATAATAAATATTTGCAATGTATTGGCGCGAAGCTGGTCTAACATATTTGCAATTATCCAAAATTGCCTCTCATATTCTGAGAGAATCTTTGAAGAAAGAGAAAAAAGTCGATTTTTTGATTAGAGAACAATGTTTTATTAAAAGAGTTGAGAAAAAAATTAATTAATAATGTTCTAATTTTTTTTCCTTGTCATTATTTATCTTTTTGTTTTCCAATAACAAATAATGATCGCTTGATATCTAGTCATTATAATTATAATGTACTTGTAATAAAACGGATATGTCTTTTTATTTCTTATGTCTGTATTCATTGATCTTAATTGTAAATTGATTATCTTATCTTAATTTTCTTGATCGGAACAAATAAGGTAAATATTTCATTTTTCGTCCAATTAAAGGAATTTTAGGTGTTAAATTGATTTATCAATCTCTTGAAAATATATTTATTCCTCTTGAGTTATCTAGTAGTGTTTCAATAACTTTAATTTTTATTGCGTATTGAAAAAAAATAAAATATATAAGTATAAATTAATAAAATTTTATTATTAAAAAATTTAAATTTTCGCGCTTCGTAAAATCGGCTCTCGACGAAAAAAAAACACCGGATGGTTATTTTTTTTTCCCTCTGTGCTTAGTCACAAAATGAAGTAAAGGTCCGATGTTGGTTTTTTTCACTAAATTTGCGGATAGAGAATTTCGTTTTTCTTTAACGTTTTAATTGTTTAAAAATTTATTTAATCATCAGATTTTACCATTACAGTTGGTTGATTATAAATTCAATTGCGATTGAACATTTTTCTCCTTCAAAGTTAATATTTGTCGTTGAGTTAGCAAAAATAGGTAAGTTCTCTTTGTATATCAAAATCAGGAATGTGCTTTATAATTAAATTTCATCTTGGTTAATGTGTTTCATTGAAATTTTTTTATTAAATTAGTTTTTTGATTTTTTATGTATAAATCAATATTCAATAAGCCTATTTTTGCTTAGAGTAATTTTTATTAACCATGATTTTACATATATTTTGTTTTGATTTCTGTTTTATTAGTCCTAAAAACCGTTGAAGTTACTTTTCATAGTACGCAAATGATTTCTTTTTTTTTAATCAGAGAGAATAGATTTAGCATGATCTGCTTTAGTTAATTTTCAATAGCTTATTAATACTTCGCTAATTAATCATACTTTATGGTTTTAACATTTTTCAAGCATTTATTAATTAGAATAATTTTTTAACTTAGTTTAAGTTGATTCTTTTTTGAACAGATAAAAATTTAATTGAACAAAATGAGAATGGGAACTCGTGTATACGTTGGTAAATTACCATACGATGTTAGAGAGCGTGATCTTGAAAAATTTTTCAAAGGCTACGGACGTGTGCGTGAAATTTTGATGAAAGAAGGCTTCGCATTTGTCGAATTTGAAGATTACCGTGATGCTGATGATGCTGGTAGGTTTTTCTCTTTCAATTCTTTTGTCTTAGTCATTAATTTTCAATTTGAAAAAAAAAAAAAAAAACTAGTCTATGATTTGAATGGCAAAGATTTGATGGGCGAAAGGGTACATGTTGAGTTCGCTAGAGAGCAGCGCGGTCCACGGGGCGGAAGATTTGGCGGTGGCAGATATTCAAGATATGAAGGCGGTAGATCAGGAAGATCAGGTTATAGATCAGGTGCTCATTACGCTGAAAAGTAAGTTATTATACAAAAAAATTTATTAATTTATTAAACAATTTTTATTTAATTTTCATTTTTATCGAATAGATATGGACCACCGAGAAACACAGAACACAGAGTTATTGTTGAAAATCTAAGTAGTCGTGTCAGTTGGCAGGTAAGTTTATTATTCATTTAATTTGTGAATTTAATTGATGTTTAAATTAACTTTCAAAAGCTGCATGTTTGTTTCAAAATATTCGAATTCATACCGCCTTGAAAATTTCTCTCTTAACTAATTAATTTTAGGTCAATTTTTAGGTTTAGAAATTACTCTTATCGCTTTCTCAAGTGTAGAATTCATCAATTAGATATTTTAAATAATTTTTTTTAAACTTTTTTCAAAATTTTTTCTAGTCCTATCAAGCAAACAAATTTTTTAATTGATTTTCTTTCACCATCGAAACACATTTTGATCGATTCTCGAACTGTATTTTGATCAAATTCTAAAGAATCGTAACTGCCTATTGATGTGTACTGCTGCTGTTGCTGGCTAGGAAGAGTTTGAGATCTTTGAGAGATTAGAAGTTGAATGAGATAACTAAATTCATTTCTAATTTATTGATGGCTTGGATGTTACGCCGATTTATAATCATTGAGTTAAAGTTTCAGCTCGTACACTCTTTGTTTTTCTGGAAATCATATTATGGATTGCGTCTTCGCTCGTCCACTATATATATGTGTATTTGAGTTGGCTTATCTCTTTAAAATATGTGTAGTTTACTCAGACTGCAATTTATAACCTATTCAATTGAATCCTTTTTAATTTAGCTTTTATGGCCTTCTTATCAATGATTGTTTAAGAAATCTTAAAGATGATTTGGTTTTGCATCAATGAGATCTATGGCTATGGGTAGATTACAATGTAATTCATTTACTTGCCTTCTCTACTGAAATGTGCTTTTACGTCTGTCACTCGAGATGCTACTAGAACTTTGGTTGTAATATGCGTCCTCATTTGCGATGATTTGTTTGTGTGTGTGTTTGAATGTGTTTGAAAGTGTGTGGTGAACCAAAAAGAAGTTCTTCAGACGTCATTGTTTTGCGAACTTCATAAATTTCTTTGACCAAAGAGATAAAATCATTGATGATTATAGCTCTTGAATGACCAGATGGAATGATTAAATAGATCATTCTTATTTACCTATATAAGTTCGTATTCTTTTAATCCCACAGCTTAAGTCTCAATCACCCCACAATGTGGTCGATACTGCGTGATCCTTAAGTTATCAAATAATAATCTCTACAAAGAGGACGAACCAACTTCTTTAAAATTGGCGTATATTACGTATATGACTATCAATTTAGCCATATTGTGTCGAATAGTATGCTAAATTTTTGGTGGTTCACAAAGCTCACTTAGGTATACTGATTTATCTCTTACTTGTCCACTGACGATCAATATTCGGGCTTGTTCAAGACAAACGTCTGCAAATTGGTCGTTAAAAAGCGCGTGTCATTTACTTTCTTGATTATCAATGGACAAGGCACTACATGACTTATGTTTTTTGGCCTTTTGAGAAAATGGTTAAATTATTTTATTTTTTTAGTTTAAAATTTTAATAAATTTAACACTCTTTAATGACTTGTACCTGTTGTGGAAGTTCCAAGCGATAAATGAACTTCCTTTGGTTCGTTTAATGTGATTAGTTGGCTTTTGGCGTTTTAAAAACTACTTTAATGATCATTGGTTAGAAATTTTGGTTCCTAAAATTGCGGATCATGTTTGATGGTCATCTAGCTAATTACGTCTTTGCGTATAACCTGAAGACTTATGTAATGGCATAGTTTTTCACCCCTTAATTGTCAAGGTCAATTTTCGCTCGCAATATGTCCTACAAAGCTTTTGATAATCATCAATTTTTCCTTTAATTTTAAAACTAAAACGGAAATTACTTTTTTGGAAAATAACGACTATTCTCGTTTTTACATTACCTTTTCTTGAAAAATAGGATTTGAAGGATTTCATGCGTCAAGCTGGCGAAGTTACCTACGCGGATGCTCACAAAAGAGAACGAAATATGGGAATTGTCGATTTTAATAGTTATAGCGATATGAAGAATGCTATCGAAAAATTAGATGGCTCAGAGATGCATGGCAGAAGAATCAGGTTGATTGAAGATAAAACGAGAGGTTCACGTAGAAGGTTAGTTTTTCTTATATCGAACTTAAAATTTTAATTTATTAATTAATTATCTAGTGCATCCTTATTAGCGCTTCTGTTTCTTGATTCTGTTTTTCTGAGTTCGAGTCTCATCGGAATCATTAAAAAAAATGATGAATAGCTAAATAAATCATCTTTCGGGACTGATTTAAATTGATTGATAAAAATGCTTGACTGATTTTTTGATTTTGATTCATTTGATAGTGCATGTTCTTAAGTTAATATGATTTGAATAACTTTTTATCGATAACAAATGAAATAATTAAGCAAAAATATGAATTGATTTACTTTTTATTTTTTAAATTTTTAGATCTCGCAGTAAGTCAAGAAGATCTCATAGTAGATCTCACAGTAGATCCCGCAGTAGATCGCGTAGATCATACAGCAGAAGTCGTTCACGCAGCAGATCAAAAGAATCTGAAAGAAATGGTGATCGTAAAGCGTCAAGAAGCCGTTCGCGTAGCCGTGCAAAGAGCAGATCAAGAAGTGGTAAGTTTTAATTTTAAAATTTCTTTAATATTAATCAAGAATAAATTTTGATGTTATTAGAAATTTCAAAATATTAAATATTTTTTTATATTAAGTTGATCGTAAATCAAGATCAAGAAGTCGTTCATATGAAAGAAGACCAAGAAGCTATGAGAAAAATAATCGAAGCAGAAGTCGTAGTATAGATCGTAAATCGAAATCTAAATCTCCTGATCGTAGTCGATCAAAATCACCAGCTCGAAAGGCATCAAGTCGTAGCAGATCGACTTCACCTAGATCAAAGGATGTCGATATGAATGGTACCTAATTGATGAATCGCTTTTGGTATTTTATAATAAGTGTAAACCACTATAATAAACCAAATAGTCGCATTGATTATTTAAATTCAAATCACTTATTTATAATATTCAAAAAATTTTCTTTATTTTCACTTCTTTTTAATCACTAAATTTCTTAATTTTAGTTATACCATTTACATGAAATCCAGACAAGAGATGCTTAAAAATCTAAAACATTCATATTCTTGAAATTCACTTTAATTCTTCAATTATTTTGTGAATAGTAAATTAAAAATGATAAAACAAGCATGAATTCACACAGCACTCTTGATTTTGATCAAAAATTCATTTAATAAACAAAAAGGAATTTTTTTTATGTAAATATTTAGTATTTTCCCCAGTATAGAACCAAATAATATTTTAGTGAGCAATTAATTAACGTGTTTGACTATTAGTGGTTACAATTCAGTCCATATTTTTAAGAACTTTTCATTCGAATTTTTTTTCTCAGCCATACACCTTCACGACTTTAGAGATATGTTTCATATAAGACTTCTGTATTTGATCTAAAAAATTACATCGACACATTGCAATTTGTGAAATTTTTCTGGCTTTTAACAATTTAACTAATTTAATTATTGATCGTGTATTTAAAAATTAAAGTTTTCCAAATTCTCTTTTCTCTCTAAATTTACGTTTGTTTTATTTCAATAAATTTGCTAATTGGATTTTGTATACATATATTCAGAATAAAATTTTAATTCTATTTTAAGGAAAGTTCTTTTCCATAATTACCGAGTCATTTGGTCTAAAAATAAAATCGAATTTTAAACGCTTATCTATGGTTATTTTCACGATTAATAGAAAGAGGTAGAACTTGAATAATTAAATCTTATTAGATTAATAAAATAGTTTAAAATGATTAAATGATTTTAATAAAAACTTATTTTAGAAATGTACACTAACTTGAATTTTTTAAAAAGCTTATGCTGATTTTTCAATTGAATCATAAAATTAGAGAATATAATTTATTCTTAAACTAAGAAGATATTCGAAATAGATTAGACTGTTGAAAGATAGTTCAATGTATAACACGTTTAAAAACAAATGACTGTTTAATAAATTGTAAAAAAACCGAAGCGAAATTCGCT
Source organism: Acarapis woodi (assembly GCA_023170135.1). Taxonomy (NCBI): domain Eukaryota; kingdom Metazoa; phylum Arthropoda; class Arachnida; order Trombidiformes; family Tarsonemidae; genus Acarapis; species Acarapis woodi. The sequence goes on along the minus strand of BLXL01009976.1, from coordinate 3,828 downwards.
GTTGAATAATTGATGAAATTTCCGATTAGATTATCTTATAAATAAATCGAAATGAGATCAGGTAAACACAATCAAATTATTTAGATTACCAATGAGAAATTAACACGACAAGCTATACAAAAATCCTCGAGATTAGTTTAAGTTCGATAAAAAAAATTAGCAAAAATTTTTGTGAATTATTTTACCTAAAAAAAATGTTTAAAACGAATAAGTCGATTTCATTCTCTTATATTTCAATGTAGCGAAAAACTCCTCAATATCTTTCTGCTCAATAACTTTCTTAGACTCAGCAAATTTTTTGAAGTGCTCTTTGAATTCTGTAGACATTTTGTTGTATTCTAGATGAAAGAATATTAAATTAATAGTGATTTAAACAAATTAAAAAAAAAAAATCTCACTTACCAATTATTGCATCAATACCGACCACATGATCCATTTTACTTATTTCATTTAGACCTTGTTCATACTGACTTAATTTTTCTTTACATTTTTCTTTGCCTTTAGCTTCGTAATAATGCACTGTATCAGTTTCATCAATAAGAAATTCAACATTATTTTCAGCATACAAACTTAAACATTCACTACATCTGCATAATTGTGATCTCCAACCTTCATCCCAAAATGTTGTATCGTCTTTATTTTCAATATTTATCTTTGAACTAAGAAGTTTTAATTTGCATTCAATCTTTTCTCCAACAGATTCTTGTTCTTTTCGTTCTTCATCTTTAAAAGTATTTGAATTATCTTTAGATACACAACAAATATCTTCTTCCTTTTTAATTACTTGAGTTTTTAAATCGTTAGTTTCTTGACTTTTGTTTTCAATTTCAAGATTTTTTTCTAAATCATTTATTTTACTAATTTCACTAAGTTCTTTAGAATTCACACTTATACAATTTGAACTCTTAGTCTGTGTTGTGACACCGATTGCTGCTTTAGTATCGGAAATTTTTGTTTTAAATTTTTCGATTTGATAATACCATAAAAATTTATTTTTTTGCATACAGTTTTTACAGATTAATTCAGCAAAGTCTTCATCACTTGGGAAACTACATTCCAAACATTCCTCGTGAAACCAGTCTTCACAAATAATACACTGAACCATCTCTTCATCTTTTCCATATGGATTTGGATATGGTTGATCACAAAGACAGTAATTTCCAACAAAATTATGATTGTATTTGTTCTCATTGTTAATAGTTCCTTTCGGCTTTGAATCGATACAACATGATCGATCTTTCATTTTGCTTGTGCCGCAATCACAGCGAAAAGCTCGCTTAGTGTACAATTCAAACAAATCGTGATCAGCATGGCAAGCATAACTACAAGCTAAACAAATACCGAATATATTTTCTTCCCCTGCTTTGTCACCCATACATGTTCGGCAAGAGTATAAGGCTTGTCTTGTTACATAACCTTGATTATAGGTACAATTTTTGTCATCTGAATTTCCCAAAACAGCATCTGCACTTTCTTCTAATTTTTCTTGCTCATTTAAAACATCAATCATTGTAATGTAGCCCTGTTGAAGTTCGAGACTCTTATCACTTTCATCGCTAAATAGATCATCTTTCTCATGTTTACGTTTTCGTAAATTATTTTCTTGATCGAACATTTTAATTGCAATGACTTATAAAATTCAATAGAAATTTTTAATCGTCTTTTTATCTGTTCAAAAAAATTATAATATTAATCATCAAAACAAAACAAAAATTATTTACAAATTTTGTTTTGAATGGAATGCAGAATAATTAAAAACAATGCGAAAAAATAAAGCATCGTTTTAAAGAAAAAAATCTAATATTTTTATATAAATATAACTACTTTGGTGAAAGGTATCGAGTTTAGAATTGGGGATGAAATCGATAAATTTATAGTTGATACGTGTAATTGAAACCTTTATGAACTTGATTAATTATATATAAAGCATTAAAAACAAACTAATATTTACTTTAAATTAAATATAATTAATATCAAATAGAAAGTGAAGAAAAATTATTGTACTATGGAATCGGTGACGAAAAACAAAGAGTAATGAATAAACAAAAAAAAGGCGGGAAAAAGCCTAAAGGGATCATTTAAAAATATTTGCAATATAATTGAAAATTATTACTTTTCAATATAGTTTAGAAATAAATCCTTATGAATGAAATAAAATTTTTTAAGTTTAAGTTATAAAAATTAATAATAATTACCACTCAAATATACAAAGAGCGCTGCATAGTAATATTAAAGTAAAGTTAATCATTAATCAACTTAGTCGAAACTGTAATAAAGCTTAAGATAAGTTCGAATCGAACCTAAGAAAATTCAACTGATTTTTTTCATGGATTTATAATAAATTAGAATTTGAATTAAATGCAATAAATTACAAATACATAAAATTTATTTAATTATTTGTAAAACTTAAATTTATGATCCCTATACATAAGGCAATTTATTGTTTCTTTGAAGATATTAAAGAATTTTATATTTTGTTATTTATTTGATCTAAATATGTTTCATAAATAATTATAAATTTCAATATTTAAATAAATTTTAATTATAATGTAATATTTATTCTTCTTTAAAAATTTTTTTGCCTAAAAATTTGCTTTAAGATTCTTGTCATCTTTTTATATGTAGCGTAAAGAATTTAAATTTTGTTACGTAATTTTTGATATTTGTATTTAGATGTATTGAATTGGCGATTATTGTTAATAAAAAATGCATTTGTATTAAAGTAATTTTTAAGATTTTTACAAAAACCGTTATCAAATTGATTACAATATCTATTGTTTCGATTCTTAAGATATTTATAGTTATCTTTTTTCTGTTTGTCAGTTTTATTAGAGTTAATCACTGCACGTCGAATGGTACATATTGTAAGCAGTACACCAACAAAAATTAATTTTGCACAAAAGGCAAGATTAGCAAAATGTTGATAGCTAATCTTCCAATCTTGTCGGTTGATTACAATAAGTATGAGTACCATATAGACGATTCCGACAAAAATGATGTGAAAAATAAGACAAAAAAATGATAATCGATTTTTTTTGCCAATGCAATTATTCAAATACATACAATGATGATCAAAATTTTCAATACATCGCTTGCAATATCTACAATGCTTCGATCTAGTCGGTTGTAAAGTTCGGCATATATGACACAAATTAGCATCTCTAAATATATCATCTGGTATAATTTGATGCATTTTGTCGTTATCAATTAAATTAAGTTTATATTCAAGAATATTATAGTATTCTTCGGAATCAGTTTGTAAATAACCAGGATTATTTTTCATTACTTTATACCAAAAAAACCATAGACAAGTACTTGATATAAGAATAATTAAATGAATGAAATGCATATCGTTACTTTTCGGATAATAATTGAAAATGTATTGCGGATACGTCCAAAATAAAGCAGTGATTACAAAGCAGATTACAAATATTCGAGAAAATATTATTAAAATAATATCGAAAAAGTCAAACCATTTTCGGTTCGAACATTTACGAATTATGTCATCAAGTAAACCGTTCTGAGCTTCTTCTGTGTATTGGGCTAATTCATTGATTATATATGTGTTTTTATTATGTAATGCTATATCTAATGGCTTGAAGCCTTCTTTATCACGTTGATTTGGATCTAAACCAATAGTGATCAATAAGCTTACAGCATCTTCGCGTTCAAAAAATGTTGCATGATGTAGCGCTGTAAAACCCATAAAATCTATTAATTTAGGATTAGCACCTCTAGATAACAAGAAAAGAATTGTATCTGATGTTTTAGTATCTGCATTAAATCCATACATAGCTGCTCGCATAAGTGGTGTACAACCTTTTCTTT
>BLXL01009975.1:0-45336 GCA_023170135.1 Acarapis woodi | reverse complement strand
ATACATATGCTATTTAATGCCTGCATCACAAAAATTTATTATTTTTGAAATTTCTTAATATTTTCTTTAACCCCTAACATTGTCCACGCAGCCAGCAAACTTATTTGGTTTGTTTGAAGATGAATAAAAATTTTATTCTTCTGATATTATTATTTTAGAACAAATTTTAGAGCAATAGAAACAATAATTTTTGTCTAATATTCGATTAAAAAAAGTTATTAGCTTTACTTGAGATTAGAAATAAATATTTAAAATTTTATGAATCCATTATTTATTCAAAAATATATATTTTTTAAGCTCAATAACTTAATAACATATAATAAATATATTATATTTAGAGAATTCACATAGATTATATTTAAAATATTCAATACATTTGAAGTAAACAATAATTATATACTTTTTAAATTTAATAAACATGTATGTTGTTTAAATAATACACATTAAATTGCTAATATATAGCACGCGAATTGCGTTGTTACCATTCTTAATTTTCTTAAAATTCTAATGGAATAAAAATATAGGAATGGACTATAAAATGAAATTTTTTAGCAGAACTTTATTGAATTTCAAGTCAATTGTGAGTCTTCAAAAAAAGTTTGAAGACGGGTCCAACAAAAGCAAATTATAAAAAAAAGAAGTCTTTAACTTATTAACTCTCGAAGTATCAAATTAACTATTAGTACATCATCATCATAAATCTATTTAAATAAAGTGTATATTTAATTTAAAGGGGAATCTTTAGAGAGTGTACTTAAGCTGTTTTTGAATTGTTTATCTTAATTTTGTTCGTCAAGTTTTGGAAAAAACTTGTGTATGTACTAAAAATACCTAAATTTTAAAAAGTGATAGTAGCTAAAAAGAAAATGCTTTTTAAATTATAAAAAATTTTATACAGATCACCAGAACAGCAATTTTTTTCAAATTTACTCAAATGTGCATGTGAAAACGAATTTTATTTTTTAGTTTAAAGAGAAGGTTTCACTAATTTTTGAGACATTCGCTTATGAATTGAATTATAAGATGCTTAAATTTTTCACATTTTCTTAAATTGAATTAGTTTTCAAAACTTTATGAATTTTTGAAAATTTTCTTGACTGTTAAATACTCAATGCTAGTATTTATAAAAATAATATTTAAAGTATCCTAATCTAATTTTCGAACAAAGAAAACGATCTGCCATTTTTCAGGTGGTTAAAAATTCAATTATGTGTGTTAATAGAAATGAAAATTGTGATTTTTTTTTAATTTTTTTAAGAAACTTTTGATTATAATTTTGAGAATTCGAAACGTGTGCATCAAATTAAATTTTTTGAATTAGATGAGTTAAATAACCATCCATTTATCCATTTTCTTAATTTTTCACCATGCATGTTCGAACCATGATCTATTTTTTATTTATTTTTCTAGTCTACCGGAGTTGTTCGGGTCAGCAGCTTAAAAATTATAATTATACAATACAAGGTTTGTAATGAACTAAAATTTTAAATAAGATTTCATCTGATCTTTTTGTCCATATCTAAATCGGTTTGTTTTTAAAAATTAAATAACATAACTAAATATTAAAATAATTAAAATATTTTATCAAAATTAAAACATAAACATTTCTATTCACAATTATTAATTTTCATTATCATTTCATTACACTGATAATTATTAAAAAAGAAAATTTTTTACACATAAAAACAAAATGGTAATGGTTCTTGATATTTTTTAGAGCTGATATATGAATATATTTCAAATTTTATACAAAACGAAAAATCAATCAAATCAGATGGATTCAAGAGTAAACTTATCGAAAAATTAAATTTATTTTCTGTATCAATAAAAATAAATAAAAATTTTTATTCTCAAATAACGTTAATAAATTTTTTTATACTTTATTCTTTTTATATTCCACAGGTGTTCAAAAAAAAGTCACCCAGTCTAATTTAATTGATGATAATTACCAAATAAATAATACCAAGGCTTATGTAGAGCGATCGCCTTGGTGGTTAAATTTAAAACAAAATTTAAATAGTCATGCAAATTCAGCTGCTGGAAGTAAGTCATCATCTTTTTAATTTTAAAATAATTTCTATTTTAAAATCAGTATGTATAACAAAACCTAAAATTATCTAATAAATTTATTCAAAATATATTCATCTTTCAGCATTAAAACTAATATTCATTAAATATTTTAATATTTAGAGCTTTTGAAACATTTAATAACTCAAAAAAAAAATATATTTTTTTTTTTCAACAATTACTGTGATTGATTATTTGCTTAATTTGATTATGAATCCCACTGATTCGCTAATTGTAATAATAGTATAAATTTTTCAACTATAATTATCGTTAAGGATAGTAATCTATTATTTTTTTTTTTCCATTTCTTGCTTTTGAAAAAAGGATGCGAAATTGAATTTGCAATCAAAAATTTTATACTAAAACTCATTTTTGATTAATTGCTATTTAGTTTTGAATCATAATTTCACTTTCATATATTCGAATAAGTATTTAATAATCTTTCGACTTAAAAAATAAGCTCAGTGAACAAATAATCAATTCCCTAAGAAATTATCGATTTCAATGTTATTGAATTAAGATTCTGTATTGATTAACTAACTTTTTTATTTTTCGTTAATAGTTCTTTTCTAAAATTATTTTATTATTATTCTCTTGTCATTATTTTCTAATTTATTTTTTTTAATATATAATTTATTTATCATTTAATTACATAAATAATGTCACTTTTAAAACGGATTTTATCAAAAAATTAGTACCTACTATAAAGGAAGTTGAATTATTCAATCGTCGTGATGCGAGAAGAGGTAGAAGTTACTATGTAGAACACAGTAAAAGCCGGTCGCCGAAGAGAATAGTTAATCCAATTCTGCAATTTATTTTATTAGGATGTTTGCCATCAATTTATTTTTCGTTTAGCAGATTATTCAATCTCGTATTTAAATAATCTAAAAGAAATATAGGCAAGCAAAACTAAGATTTTTCAATTTTATTAAGCATTTTTTTATAAGTAAATCATTTATCTTTTATTTTTTTACCAATCTCTCTCAATCATAATTTTTTTATTAGTTATGAGAAATAATTTTTTATCAAACAGAAAGAATTTCGAAAAAGATTTAAATCAAGGTGAATGGCAAATCAATTAATTGATAATTGGAAATTAATTAAAAAAAGCAACGTATGAAAAAAAAAATATTTAATAAATATACACACAAACGAATCTAGTCAAAAATAATTTTATTTTTTACTTTAATAACATAAAAATAAGATCGTTATCTCTACTCAAAGAATTCAATTAATAATCTTACCAAATTGATTATTTTTTCGTAATTTATTCGAATTTTCATATGGCGGCTTAATTGGCATTTGAACTGGTTGTCTGTATGTGTAGGTAGATGAGAAACTCTACACGAAAAAAATAGAATAAAAATTAGTCTTAGTCGACATCTATTTTGAAATAATAAACATCGCGGATGTTGAAAAGTTGGAATGATTTATTTATATAAACTATATTATGATGGCGAGTGTGTAAGATAAAAATTATTTAATTTCGGAAGTACAATAAATCAAATTATAAAATGATGAAAATCTAACCTGCAACGAGTAGTTCATATCCGAGTCCAAATGTTCGAAATCGCCGTTGGCAGTTTTAAATATAATATTTGTATGTTCATTAAACAAATTATTATAAAAAAAATCAACTTGTTCTTCAAGTATTTGATCAATATTCTTGTTTTCATTTACCTTTAGTTTTTCACAAACGAAAAATGCTTCGATGCTTGAATTTCTTGAACATCTTGGTTTAGTGATGAAAACATTCTCAAAAAAACAGCTCAATTGTTTGTAAAGAAGATAAGTTTCTTTCCCTCGAAAAACTTTTGAAATAAATACACCTCCATTTCTCATTATTTGAGTTGTTATTCGTAAGGCCTGAGAGAAAAATTTGTTATATTTAATTAATGATTAAATTTTAAAAAAATTCATCGGCAGATATTTTAAGATTAGAATTTTCGCCAAGAATTAATTAAAATATGTGTGGATTATTTAATAAGTCAAAAAAATTAAATAGGTAATTAGATCGAAAATAATAGACATGAATTCGAAGTTTGTAGAGAAATTAAAGGTAAAATTTACTGATAAAACCAATTCGTGTTGAATGTATTCGTCGAACTCGTCTAATCCGATTGCATCTGGAGCTCCATCGCATACAACTAAATCAGCCTTATCGCCCTCAAATATTTCAATTATTTTATCAACTGTAACGGTCTAAAAAATTAGAAATCAAACAAGAAAAATTTTATAAATTTTCATCAAAATAAATGATTTTAAAAAAAGAATAAAAATCTTTTTTCCTTACACTTGTTATGTCGCCCTGTATTTGCTTTACATTTTCAATCGGACTCATTTCTTGTAGATCGACAGCTACTATGGTAGCATCTTTGTTATTTTCCCTGAGTAGGTAAATTGGAAATAATCAAAAAATTTTCTGTTTTTTCTTGTAAGTAAATATCAGGCAAAAGTTTACCTCAAAACTTGAGTCCATCCTCCAGGTGCAGCACATAAATCTACGATACGTTTTGCATCTTGTCAATCAAATTAATAATTTAGTGTTAAATAATTATTAGATTTTAATGATTTATTTATGAATTAGAAAAAAAAAACAACAATACTTTTTAATAATTTAAATTCTTGATCAATCTGTAATAATTTAAAGGCACTTCTAGCTCTATAATTTTTTTCTTTTGCTAAACGATAAAATATATCCCGTTTATCTTTAGATAAACCCATCTTAGGTAACAAAAACACATTAAAACAATTCAAAAAGTTTAAAATTTTAATTTCGAGACCACACTAATTTGTTTACAAATAAAGTGGCGCCTCCCTAGTCAATTAATAATTCAGATTAAATAATAAATATAGAAATAAAAAATTATAAAATATCCCAAATTAAAATTATAACTTATATTTAAGATTCATTTACACTTTTCATTTTTTTTAGCTTCGTCAGTATAACTACATATTTAATCTTTAAATAATCAAGAAAGTATATGCAATTTCTTTTTTGATTGAATAAATGCCATGCAAATGTTAGAATTTTATATCAATTTATCTGCCGATATATAATTTGATAGATCACGTTCAATTGTTTAATTTATCATAAAAATTTTTTAGGAAAATGTTTCTTTCAAAATGAATGAAAAATTGGAAATTTCGAAAGTTCTGGCATTGACAAAGGTAAAAAAAATTTATTGATAATTAGATTATGAACTATTAAGTTTCACAAATAAAAATAAAAATTTTTAAGGTAGATAAAATTCAAATTGAATTTTGTTGGAAAATAGAAAATTTTTTATTTTGCTCTAAAAAACAAAATATACTAGGTAAGCTATGAGGTGATGAATTTAAATTTGATAGTTGAAGTTTTTTTTTTTAAGACAGTCCAATGTTTGGTTCAGATAAATCTGATGATTGTTCGCGATTTATGGTACGCTTGTACACAAAAGGTATAAATGAAAAGTATTCACAATATATGGGACTATTTTTAATCCTTGTCCAGGACAAAAGCGTAAAAAAAAAATTACCAAGAGAGATTATATACAATTTTTGCATAATTAATGCTGAATATCGAAAAGTAAATTCAATTAGGTCTCATGAAGCAAGAGAATTTAGCAAAGAAATGGATTCTTGGGGTTTTCCTAAATTTTTATCGAGAACCTTAATCGAAACCGAATATGATAGTTTACTGCCTAATGATGAATTGACAATTTTAGTAGAGATGACTATTTATGGCCACATAAGTACTTCAGAGAAAGTTGTCGAAAATAGTAAGTGCTAATAATGATTATTTTGCAACAATAATTTAAAGTTTATATTTGAAAAAGTAAAGTGTCAATCTTTGCCGAATGTTAAAAAATTGAAAGATACCAAACCTCTGATAGTTGAATCTGAAAAATTGATATCTTTTAAAAAATGCAATAAAAAAAAAATAGAAACAAATTTGATGAAAAGAAATAATTTCAATGGCTTCTTTCTAAGCGATAAATATTCGGATATGACGCTTATAAGTTCAGATGGAAAAGAGTTACCTGTTCATCGAATATTGTTGGCTAATGAAAGCCCAGTATTTCTACATAAATTCGATTGTGTAACAAATAGACTTGAACTTAAAAATTTTGATTCGCAAACAGTGATTGATGTTTTAAGGTTTTTTTTTTTGCGTTACTTAATTTGATAGTTGTCCTAAATAATTTTATTTGCTTCATAATAGGTATATTTATTACAGAGATACAAATTTCAAAACTTCTTTAGAAAACTTGCTGATATTTGTCAACACCTATCAAATGAAAAATCTAAAAACTTATTTTGAGCAAGAGATGGTTGATAAAATTACGATTTCGAACTCAGTGAAATATCTTCGTATTTCGCATAAATGCAACGCAAATTATTTGAAAAATAAAGTTGTCGATTTTATTAAAATTAATTTTTATGAAATAAAGAAAACTGACGAATGGAAGGTAATTAATCAAATTATTTTTTTTTAACTTATTAAAAGAAGTATTTAAAAATTTTTTACTTTTTGTTATAATATAGAAATTATCTGAAATCGAACCTCAATTAACAGGCGAGGTGTATAACGAAATATTAATAAATAGTTAGTGTTTTTATTTGAAAAATTTAATTGAATAAAAAAAATCATTTTTGTCACATACTTGTATATAATTATAATAATTAATACATAATTTATTTGATAAATTGATGTTTTTTTCTAAATATTAATTTGTGTGAGAATAGCTTCAAATGACTATTCCTACTAAAATTAAATGGAAAAATAAATGTAGTAAAAATCAAAACAATTGTAAATAAATAACATTTATCTTTAGCAAATAATGTTTAAGTTTATAAAAAATTAATGTCTGATTCAATTTCTAGGTGTTTATTTATCTCTAAAATAACTCAAATCTTTTGTTTAATATTAATCAGTCTTCTTCTCTAATTTATTGATTGTAAATTGTGTTTTTAATTATTAGCAATTTACATTTAAAAATTAATATTTGAATTCTTTACTGAATAAAATTTTCGAAATACCAAAAAAATTTTGAACCACTCACTAAATAAAATGAATCGTATAATTTCAAAAAAAATTTTAATGAAAATTGAAAGTGCCTACTCGTGTAGATTTCAGAGTACTGTGCAGGTGCCGAAGATAACTACACATTATACTATTTATTCAAGAGATCAAGATCCAAGATGGAAAGAAATATCAATGGATCGTGTTTCTGAAGAATCAGATATTGTTATTGTTGGTGGTGGACCAGCCGGACTTTCTGCCGCAATAAAATTAAAACAATTAGCTAAACAATTTAGTAAAGAACTCAAAGTGACACTTGTTGAGAAAGCTAGTCGGATTGGAGCACACACGTTAAGCGGAGCTTGTATTGAGACAAAAGCACTTGACGAATTAATTCCTAATTGGAAAGAACTTGGCGCACCATTGAACACACCTGTTACCGAAGATGTATTTAATATACTCACTGAAAGACGGACATTCAAAATACCAATTTTTAAAGGAATGCCTATGTATAATCATGGTAATCATGTTGTCAGATTAGGTCATTTAGTCGAATGGTTGGGTGAACAAGCCGAATCTTTAGGAGTTGAAATTTACCCGGGAATTCCAGCTGCTGAAATCTTATTTGAAAATGGAAGTGTGACCGGCATCGCAACTGGCGATATGGGTATTGCTAAAGATGGTAGTCCGAAAGATAATTTTGAACGCGGTATGGAACTCAAAGCGAAATGTACAATCTTTTCAGAAGGTTGTCATGGTCATTTGGCTAAAATATTATATTCAAAATTTAATTTAAGGTTAGAACTACATTTTATTTAGTTAATTTAGCTTAATTAATCAAAATTTTATCAATAGAGAGAACTGTCAACCGCAAACTTACGGTATTGGTTTAAAGGAAATCTGGGAAATTGATCCTAGTCTTCATAAAGCAGGTAGAGTTGAACATACAGTTGGTTGGCCACTTGACAAACACACTTATGGGGGTTCATTTTTATATCATTTGAATGAGGATTCACCTTTAATTTCAGTAGGATTTGTTGTCGGATTGGACTATAAAAATCCTTATCTTAATCCATTCAAAGAATTTCAACGTTTCAAATTACATCCTTCTGTAAAAAAATATTTTGAAAATGGAAATCGAATCGCGTACGGTGCTCGATCTTTAAATGAGGGTGGCTATCAATCAATACCTAAGCTTACGTTTCCTGGTGGTTGTCTGATTGGATGTTCACCCGGTTTGCTTAACTTACCTAAAATTAAAGGTACACACAACGCAATGAAATCTGGAATTTTAGCTGCCGAATCAATATTTGATGCGTTTAAAGAAAATAAATTAAATCATGGTTTTGAGCCAAAATCCTATGAAGAAAAATTAAAATCTAGTTGGGTATGGAAAGAATTAAAAGATGCAAGAAATATTCGTCCATCATTTCATTCAAGTTTAGGAATGTATGGTGCAATTCTTTATACTGGTATTTTTTACATTTTAGGTAAAAGTAAAGAGCCCTGGACGCTTAAGCATAAATACAAAGACAACGAAGCACTCAAACCGGCCAAAGAATGTAAACCAATCGATTATCCCAAACCGGATAATAAAATTACTTTTGATCTGTTATCGTCAGTAGCATTGACTGGCACAAATCATGAAAGCGATCAGCCACCGCATCTTACTCTTAAAGATGATTCAATACCACAAAATATAAATTTAAAAGTGTACGATGGTCCGGAACAGCGTTTTTGTCCGGCTGGTGTATACGAATATGTATCGAACGAAACAGATAATGGAAAGCATTTAGTTATAAATGCTCAAAATTGTATTCATTGCAAGACGTGTGATATAAAAGATCCGAACCAAAATATCAATTGGGTTGTGCCTGAAGCCGGTGGTGGACCAAATTACAATGGTTGTTAGTGGTGAGTGATAATACGTAAATGTTTGAAATCAATAAAATGTCAAATAAAATATTTTTCCTACATTTTTTTATTTGCTTCATTTATTGATAGTTTCTGGGAAAATTGGCAATCAAAATAAATGTGTGATAAATTTTGTCCTTCATTGGATACATGCCTGTGTGTGCCTATTTTTCAGAATGTGAAAAAAAATACTTATACTATAGTTGATTTACTTGACTGCAATCAAGTAAATGATAGTTATCACTTTTAATTAATCAGAACAAGGCAAGCAATGCTCTCAAGGTTTTCATATTTTGTTATCTATGTTCATTTTACTCACATTGAGTAAACTTAACTCTTTGATTACCTTATACATAGCTATTAATTATACAATTTAAGGTTTTTATTTGAATTTGGACTTTGAAACTCTGCACGATTTACCTTGATTTAATCTGTTTTTCAATTTTCTTAATTGATATTGATATCAACCAATTTTAAACACTGTAAAAAATTTTGAACGCGAGGGAAGAGTTAAGTTATAAGACAGTTTCATCTATTTATAAACATATGTACAATAAAATATATGTGAAATATATTAAAATTCCGCTTTCTGATTAGACCATGATTGAATCTTTTGGGATAATCAAGTAGGTAGTCGATAATGAGATTTCTTCTTATTTTACGATTTTTATTTGAGTTTCTTTATTTTTTTTATTAAACAATGTCGTGTGACCATGATCCATTAGAAGCTGAATCAAAATCGGTCTATCAAGATTATCTTATGAGCAAATATTCGAATTTGTACCAGAATACTCACCATACTATTGATAGTTTTGATTTTAATTTAAGCTCGCTTAAAATAACGTATGAATTTTTGTTGACTAATTAGTTTATTAATTTAAATCAAAAATTTATTTGAATTATCTTGTAAAATAAAATTTTTATTTCAGCAACGGACAAAGCAATGAAATTTATCTTTGTCAATTAATAAATCAATGCGATTTGATTGATGAAAATGATGGCAAAGTGATCATTAGATTTTTTGGATCTCAACTTACTGGATCTGGTAAATTATTTTTTCTATAAAATATGAAAATCAGGTTTGAATTATAATTAAAATTTTTTAATAAATATATAACCGTTTTTCAGGAAATATTTACAAAATAAATGCTATCAAAGAGAAAGAGATTTATGATAAAGTTTCTGAAAGTTTAAAATTGCCTAAAATTTTATATACTTTTCCCAAAGGACGAATCGAAACTTTTTTGGAAGTAAGATATTTTTTACAAATATGATTACATTGCTTATTCATATTAATCTATTGATGGCTAATTGATAGAGCAAAAAAAAATTAATTTTTTAATTTATATACGAACATGGAACAATATGTAGCTTGAAAGTATAAATTTGGATGAATTTGAAAGATATTCAAGTAGAGTAGCAAAAATAATATCCAAGGTGCACTCACTCAACCTAAGTGATATTATTCAAGCAAATGAAGATCACCTGCACAATGTGCTAAGCAATCTTTACAAATTATACCTAGACAACTTATCGAATTTTAATAATTTGAAGTTTAGTGATAAGACAAATAAAAATTTCAGAGAATTATCTTCGTTTGATTACGAGAAAATCATTGATTGGGCTTTTCACATCAACAAAAAAATCAATTGCAAAATATTATTCAGTCACAATGATGTGAACAGGTGAGTTTTGAAAAAAAAATTTACAAATATTTTCATTTTATGAATTCTTTCTAAAATTTAAAGAACAAATTTTCATTGGTTAAAAAATTCCGTTAAAAACGAACTTATCTTGATCGATTTTGAGTATGCTTTTTTTCTTAAATATAAATAAATATAAAAGTAAGTATAACTAATGAAAAAAAAATTTAGATATGCAAACTATGATTATAGATGGTCAGACTTGTCAAATTATTTAATTGAATTGACCATTGGAAAAGCGTCTCAACAGGAAAAACAGACAATCGACAACTTTCTACCTGATGATAAATTTTGTTCAGAATTTCTAATAAATTATCTGGAATATTTAAAGAAAAATAATGCTTATAATTTTACAGAATCTGAAGATAATTTAAAAACTCTAAGAAGAGAAGTTGATTTTGGATGTATTATGGTTAATCTTATTAGATTACTTTGGATACTTGGATTGCCACATGATAAATTAAATAAATTCGAATTCTGGGTATGTTTATTACAACATAGTTTATTATTATATGACATTATTTTTTAAAATGTGTTCCTTCTTCTCTTATCAGAAAGATGCCTATTTTCGATATAATTTAATGAAAAAATTATATCAAAAATTTTTCATCAACAATAGTAAATTATTATAAAATTTTTTTAGCAGAAATTAAATTTATTTGAAAGAGTTTTTTTAAATTTTTGTCATCGGAAATATTTAATGCAAATAAGTTTACAAAAAAATAGTAGTTTTAAACAAATTATTGTAAATCATATACTTTTCAAGAACAGAAATTTTTTTTTCTTTTTTTCGATTATTATAATTTTAAATTTATGTAGAATTAAATATAATAATTAATTTGATTTCAGAATGATTTAATTTTAATTATTTTTATCGAAATTTTAACCGTTTGTGATTATAAATTTTTTTATCAATTCCTCAAATGTTTTTATATGGAAAAGAAATTCATAAAATTTTTTTCTTGATTATAAAAAAATGTAAAGCCCGTTACTGATTCATTTTGTTTTAGAATATAAAAAATATATAATACATTTCAAAAATTTGAGAAATATACTTCTTCTTAAATAGAAAGTACCAAGAAAGACGAAAAAATTTTATGAACTTGAATTTCAGGTAATAGGAAATCAATTTTTGTTCTCTTGCAAATTTCTTCTTCAAATCTAAATAATTATGCAGACTGCCAAAAAAAAGAACGATTGACCATGTTATTATAAATATTAGATTATTAAAAATAAAAATAAAGTTTACTAATTTTCTTCATCCTAAATCATTGAATGCAACTGATAGCTACTTAATAAAAAAAATTTGAGGGGGTTATCATTTGAATTGACTTCCTTATATCAAAAATTATCTTGATTTAATAAGAAACAGTTTTCATGTTAATTATGTGCTTTTGGGTTTCAAACTTGGATTCCAGTTGATGAATTGTAAATGTAAATTTTGAATTCCACTAGAAAAGATTTCATATATATATGGCTTTGTTTAAGTGATAAAACAAGTTTAAAATCTTTGCCTCGAATATAAATACAATCATTAACTAGTAGCACTCGAAATATTTTGCATGAAGAATTTTAATCACATGCACTGTATAAATTACTGGAATGTGCAAACAAAATATATATGTAATAAATGACTATAAGTATCTGCAAAACAAATAAAAAAACTAAGCTATTTAATGCCACTATTTGAGTGATCATACATTAATACGATTTATCTTTTAAAACTGTATTATTAATCGAACTTGAAAATTACAGGATTCGGTGTAAAACGACAGGTAAAATATTTTTTTCAAGAAATGCGAAAGTGGCGGGCATCGTCCGCTAAACAAGCTCTTCATTTAATGATTATTGAACTGTTACTTGAAACAACATTAAACCGGTCTATCTTGCTACTTCCCCATCTAACAAAAAAGAAGATGCAACGATCAAACAATTTGGCAGATGTAAATGATCGCTTAGTATTCTCGGTCATTGTCATTATATGAATGAATCGAAAGCAAAATTTGCCAGTTTTGTTTGTTGTTCAATAGTGTGACTAGTGTGATTAGGTGTAAATTATGGGATTTAAATTTTCCACATTTCCAATGTTTTTCCTCATTATTATACAATTAATTTCTGCCGATACTGTAAGTAAAATCTAAAGAATCAAAAAAATGAAGCATATGACTAATTGAGTATTATTTTTTTTATTAAACCTATAATTTGATTCGAAGTATCCTAAAAATGAATTTAATTCAAATGATTCGACTATACCTGTATTAAATGCACAGCCCGATATGAAAAAAGATTTAAAAAAAGAATCATTGATAAAGGAGGTTCAAAATGAAAATTTAAAAATACTTATTAAAGATGGTATAGTAAAAGAAAATTTTAAAAATATTTTAAAAGATAATTTGCCTCAACGAGATAATAGTAAGGCAACATTTCAAAAAGAGGAAAAATCTAAAAATGCTAATAATATTATCAGAGAGCAATCGTCACAATCAACTACTCTACCCACATTCAAAAAAGATACAATCATAAAAAATCAAACAAATACTCCTGTGACTGATGAAACGCACCTTGATCTAGCTGACCTTTTTATCGGAACAATCACCGGAACTAATGGAAAAATGTCTGATTTTCGCAATCCAAACAATTCAACTTATTCGAAACCGTCTAACAGCTCGACAATTAACACTAGTGCTTTAGACGACCTGAGAATAAAAGTCATCGAACAAGTGCACATGAAAGCTAAAATCTTTTTTCAAGTTTTTTCTCAGGCACTAAGTGGTAATCAATTGTTGCGTGAAAGTTTGAAAAACAAAAATGATGGGTTAGCAAATAAAATAAATTCAATTTATAGTTCGACACCTTATTTGAGACCATTTCAGGCACCTACTCGTCCACCGGCAAACACTAATAGCTGGTGTGCTTCCTTATCGAATAGTTTTGCACAATATGCTCAATTGAACGCTTTTCTATTAGCTGCTTTTTTGCTTTTTCCAGTGACGATCCCCTTTTACTTACTCGGTTGGCTTGTTCTCTTTGCAACAAGGTCCATTTTCTGTATTGGTGCCAAACAAATCTTCACAAATATTATCTATCGCATTCGAAGTAGTTAAGTATCAATTTTACATCCTCAATTCATCTTTTGAAATTTGCCCTTGAATTATTTACTTTGTACAAATCATTAATCGACCAATAAAACAACCGCTAATATTTTTGTCATTGTTAATTTGTTTTTAAAAATTATTCGCGTTTATTATCTTTCAATTAAATTTTACTAAAAGCTTTAAATTTTAAAATTAATTTTATGGTAGAACCAAAATTATCACTTTTATTTTTTAGCATATCTGTTGCTTTTTGATTTTGATGCACACAAAAGTAGTGAAAAAAGGTTTTAAAAATAAAAAATTCAAAAATATTAATTTTATTGATTTACATTATTCTTTGAATTTTTTTATACAAAAGAAAAAAATGAGAATTCTCTTTCAATAATTCGCAAATTTTTTCTACTGAATAGATTCTTTTGAATATAGGATTTAATAAAATCAAAAAACAAAAATTTTGTGTAATATCGACTAAAGATTCGATTTTTAATAGTTATAATGTTTAGATTAAATAATTTTTGGTAATATTTTATTAAATTTTTGAATCAAAGAAAAAACTGTAAAATTTTAAAATTAGATTAAAAATTATTAAATTTTTTTGTTTCCACATTACTGAAAAACATAATTTTTAATATTTTAAAAAATTCTCCTAAATTTCAAAAACGCTATCGGAAAAAAAATCAAACAACAAATTTTTTTTTTATTAATAAACAACGCTTTCGAGCAAATAATTTTTGAAGAAAAAATTCAAAAATTTACTTGAAGAGAATTTTATAATTTCCTATGAAGAGAGAAAATTATTTGTTGATGATTTATAGATTTAATTTCGAAATAGTAAATAAAATTTTCATAATTTTATGCTAATTTTATCAAAATATTATTTTTTTTACAATATTTTTAAAAATTTTTACTCTCTTCCAACAAAAAAAAAAATGTAAAGAATGAAAATCAAGAAAAATTGTAGTCGTTTGTAAAATAGTTTTCAAATTTTAATTCGGAAGAGATATCAAAATAATATTTAGATATAGATAATAAAAATTTGATATTTTCTTAGTTTAAAAACTCTTCATATAAGTTACCTGACAAGTTTAAATATCAACAAAATTTCTTCTTATATCTTACAAAAACTTCTCCCCAAAATGGATAGGAATTTTTCTTAATTTTATTTTAGCAATATTTTTTTTCCAACATCATATTTCTTTTTAAATCTCTACTTTCCATTAAGAAAAAAAAATAAAATTTTATTTTTCGCTTATCTAATATTTTCGGATTTTTAAAATAATAAAAAAAAATATGTATAGTAATTTTAATTCTTAATAAAAGTTAAAAAATTTAAAAAAAAGTGTAATTTTATTTTGACTTTTGAAAAATTTAACAATCGATCATCAAATCATTTTTTTTTCGGTTAGATAATAAAAAAAAATTTTATAATAAAAAATGTGCATTTCCGATTATAGTTAATTAGTTTCAGGAGATTCAAATGAAATTTTGAAGAGGGTCTAAATAGTTTCCGCTTCCACATGTGAGCTAGATAAAATTTACTAAACTTGATAGGGCAAATTAAATTTTAAAAAAAAATTGACACAGACTTACATATTATCTATAATCTTTAATTTAAATTTCGGAAATTTGCTTTATCAATTTGTCAAAAAAGCGACTAGCCTTTATTAGTTGATCAAAGTATCTCTACTTGCCCTTATCAGTTCTCCGTCCAGGTTTTTTTGCAGAGGGAATCAACTATCTGGACAGCGGAAATGATAAGGAGATATAGAGACTAAGAAAAAAGGCATCCTTAAATTTTGACATTTAGCAAATCGAAAATAAATATAACTAAATTTTGTCGGCCGGCTAAATAATAAATAAAAGTATAGAAAATTTTTTAAACTAGATTTTAAGAAGAAAAACGAATGGATCCTTGAATATGATTTAAAATAACTTAAAATATTTTTTTTTGAAAAAAAATTTTACACATTATTAAAATAAATCAGAAGATCCTATTGATTTATTAACACAAATCTAATAGAATAATCTGCGAAGTTTTTTTTTTCTTGGCCATTTTGAAATAAAAAGAAAATTAAGTTTATCAATTTTTTTTATTCAAAGAAATAATGAAATTCTAAAAAAGTGCCAATTTTTTCAAAGAATTTCAATTAACAAATTGATATAAAAATCCGCAATTTTCTCTTTATTTTTTTCTAAATGAAAAAAAGGCTAAAATTAGTTACGACAAGTGTATATTCAAATCGTAAACACAAAACAAAAAAAGAAAAGAAAAGGAAAGCACTATTTTGCAACTATTAATAACCAAAAAATGAAAAGAGAAAAAAAAAAAAAGGCATCAAGAAACAAGTGATGCACAAAGAGTTGAACAGTTTGGTCAGCAGCACAAACGAAACAGCAATAGAAATTGGTAAATGCGGTTCATTTTTATAGTCGCTTCGAAATGGTCGGCTACTTTGACTTTGGTAAAATGTTGCCTATGGTTACCATTGTGAATCAGCATCTTTCTAAAATCGACCAAATAGTTTTTGCATCTTTATGACTACCATTACACATTATAAAAAATGAGAACATGCTCAAAATCATGCTACAATTTTGAACCTCACGCGACTTTCTTTGTATGTTCAAAATTTCAAACAGTGTAAAATTTTCTCACTGTGGTGGAGAATTCGTAGTTCTTTTTTCGATTTTGTTTTTTGAAGGAAACGGCCTCGAATGAGGGCTCGTTTTGCGCATTTCATTTTTATTAGATTATTTGCACTTTTTTTTGTATATTAACTTGTAGTTATCGTATGTTCGCCATCAATGTTATACTGAAATCCACACTTGGTATACATCAATGTTTTGTACATGTCTCTTTCTATTTTATATCAATTTTTATTCTTTTTTCATTCTTTCATATGTGGGTTCGTCTCAAAAAACGCCACACAGATGTGCAAAATTTAAGCACTTTGTTAAAAAAAAATGGTGAACACAAAATATATAGAGTGAATATGTCAAGTGCATACATAGAACGAATTTATATATATATATATATACATATAAAAACTAAATAAAACTACAAAAAGAGTAAGGCGATTTTACAGAGTAAAAAATTATATAAATGAACGATTTCGAAATTTTTCCAGACAAGATGACTGGCAAGATCGAATAAAAAATATATTAAATTGAATACATAGTTTGTTATTGTTCTTGTTTGGATTACAATCGGACTCTAACCTCTCTTATAGGACTTGACAAGAGAGAATGTGTAACAATTATAAATCGAACATCAATTTTCTCAAAGTAAGCAATCTACTTTTCCTTTCATTTAACCGAACTCTAGACCCATATTAGCTAACTAAAATCATGTTTTAAAAAATTTTAAGCATCACGGTGAATGTTCAAGTTTAGATTTTTTTTCGCTCTTCGTCGAATCTAAAGTTCGCTGTGTATAGCAGATAACTACTATATGCATTAAGCTAAGTAAATTTTCAAATTGTACAACCAGAAAATTAACATTTTTATTGAGCCAAACATGTTTTTTTTTCTTTTGGTGATGCACATAATTTTGGCTCGATTTGAGTTTATTGAATATAAGATCACGACAATTTTCATCTTATTTTAAAAATCAAGGTTCGAGTGGGACGCAATGAAATAAGAATTTTACGTTCAACGACATTTGAATAACTTATATTTAGCTAAATAATATTACAAATTGTAAATTGCAGTGTGTAGCTTGGACTTATTTTATTATATAGATTAATGTAGCAAATATACCCTTAGCATATAACGTAGAAAGTTTTTCTAGCTTCTTTGCATCAAAAAAAAAAATAGTTTGAAGTTCGATACACAAAGCCTTAAGACTTATTTCAATATTGAATAGTTTTATACTGTTTAAACAATTGCATTTAAAATCTATACACAGCTTCACTAAAATCTAAGTACTATTGTACTGTCAGATTATTCAGAAAATAAGTAATGAACAGAGATGAATTTATTGCCTTAGCTATGATCATTTGATACTTTTGATTTTTTTCATTTTCTTTTTGTATGTATGAAACTTTACTTTTTTAATTTTTATTTTTCATCTTTTTGTCAATGAAATTGTAGAAAAAAAAATTTATTATACAAGAATAGCATTTGTTGAAATAAAAATAAAAAAAAAAAAGACAACGGAATATTGTGAAAAAACACACATGAAGTCTGTTTTTACATTAATCGATTAACCAAACTAATTCAAATTTTTGAAAGCATGTCCTCATAAAATAATGCATCAGATGTTTTTATTTTTCACGTAAAAATCAATGTTAAATCATAATCCTTGTGATTCTTATAATTGAATTTATATGATAGTATTAAATTTGTTTCCGCAAAATATTGAAAATTTCAAGATTAACATTGAATCGATAGGTGTCGACACTTAGCAAGGATTTAAAGACTAACCTGATGCCATTCGGTATTGAACCAAGCGCAAAAATTTGATGATCAATTAAACTTTATTATTACTATGATGATGGATGCTAAAGAATTTACCCTTTTCAGAATTATTAAAAGAAAATGACACTATTTCATATGAAAAATATGTCAAGATATTAAATTAATTTTTGAAAAAAAAAAAACTCAAGTCTAGTTAATTCAATGCTAAATCAAAAAAAAAAAGTGCTGGACGATTACAAAATTTATTTACGCATCCACATCAAGAAATATTTTGAAAGAAATATGACGGTAACTGCTGTTTAATGTTCATTGTATTAAAACAGTAATAATAGAATAATTTAAAAGGCTTATTGTCAACAATACATGGTCCCAAAAAAAAAATTATTTAGCTGCACAAGAATATTTGTATAAGCATTTTGTCTATATAAAATTTATTTTTGAAATAAACTTAAGATAATGCGTAAAAAGATACTATTCAGATTGAAATGCAAATTCGCACAATTTAGAAAAATAGAATAGATAAATCCTGACTATTAGTCAATAAATAATTTGATAATTTTATTTTTCAATTCCTCAAAGTTACATAAATTCTTTAGGCCAAATCAAATATATTATAGATTAAATAAATTAAGGGAATAAATTTCCTAAATTTTCATGTTGCTAATTTTTTTAAAAACTAAAAAAGGCTCTAAATAGATTATTTCAATGCTATTTTTGAAACAATTCTAATGTTGAATTTACTAAATTTATCAAAAATTTAAAATTTTGAATCAGTATTGTAAATTTCAGAGTGTTAAATTATTATTTGTTCTATAAATTTTCCTTCATTGACCCATTAATAAAGTGTGAAATTTACGAATTTCATTCGATGGTACGTTTTCATTACTACATTTTATTTCTAATTTGAAAATATCTGCTCAAAAATACAAGGTTTACGAAAGGGGACTTGGTTATATTTTTTTCAAATCGTGTGCTTCCTTTCCATAGCAGACTCATGAGATTTAGAATAATAATTTGGCACGCGAATAACGATATGATGCATCTTTTTCATTTGCTTTTTTTCTTTTTCATTATCATCATGATTTCTCGTTAGTTTACAGAATTTCCTTTATCAATCTTCGGTTCATATGTACATCCCTGTGAGTTTTGGTATCTTATTCATTCAATTTTTTGCTCTATTATACTCTATGGATGGTGAGCAGAAATTTTAAATTTATACTATATCATGTAATAAACATTATAATGATTACGATATTGCATAAACTAATGGGCGAGATGGTTTGCATGTTTGCAAAAATATTTTCAAGCATCAAGATTGCAACACGCATAGAATTTAATACCTTTAAAAGAATTTTTTTTGCTTCTAATAATTGAAATGATGATAAACTTGACGCAGGCCAAAATATTCTCCCTATTTTTATTTTTTTTTTCGAATTATTATTATATAAAAGAAGCGAATTAAGAGATGCAAAAAAAAAAAAAAAAATTTAAAAAGAAAATATGAAGGAATGTATTTTTGCAATTGTAAGCTAATTTAAAGTATAATCATTGTCTAAAAGCTTGCTATACAAATCAGCCATTCTAGCTAGTATGTTATAGTAGATACAGTCGAACCCAACTTTTTAGAACGTGCCATACCATCTAGCCTGAGTCAAAAACACGAAAAACTTGAGCGATAATCAGCACTAGTTCGAGAAAAAACAAAAAGATAAAAAAGGACTTTTGGTATACTTTTAACTTGAAAGTAAAACCATTCTAATTTTAAATAAATGCGTACTTTAATCTGCCAGACACTCAAATGTAAGAGAGAAATCAAGAAAAACGCCTCTAATCTTGCTCATTTATCATTTCAGAAGATTTTTTTATGTGTATAAATAATTTTCAAAATAAGTACATGGCTTGAGCATGAGGATATTAAATTTGCATGAGTCATAAGATGCTTTTTCTAAATATGTAACATTAGAATAAGGTCCAGTTCTAAAAATGATTTGTCAATCGAAGATCCCATTCAAAAATAGTAAATTATAAAAAAAATTACATCGTTCTAATATATTTGATTTCTGGCGCAAACAATGATTATTCTATAAAATTAGATTTTATATCGAAAAAGATTTTTTTGAGAACGAAAAAATGGTTAAATTAGAAATCAATTTTTTTCCGAACAAATAGGCTGAAAAAAATATTTTATGAAATTTTTACTAAATATTTGGAAAATAATTTATGATGCCATTTAAAATTAACCAGAAAAATCTATTTACACGAATCAAATTAAATTTTTTTTTTCATGTTTATATTTTTAAAAAATATTTTAATTTTGCAATTTTTTCGTTTTAGAGTTCAAGTTAAGACTTATATCTATAAGAGATTAGGCGAAATTAATGAATATCAAAAAACTGACACCAATATATGAAAGGTGATCAAAAATAATTTTTTCAATTATCTTGAATTTATTTCTCGTTTTCATTAAGTTGTCAAATAAATTTCATTGTACTCTCTCTACTTGTTTACTTATTTCAAAAAAAATTCTGTTTGTTAAATTCGTAGGATTGATTAAATCAATTTAATATATTCGCTTTTTCAAATAATTTGATATGTTTCCAGGTGGAAGAATTATCAGTCATATTATAAATTCAGAATGTATACTTATTTGAAGTTTTTTTTACTTTTCAGTCTTTAAATTTGCATTCGATATTGTTGAATTAAATGCACAAAAGCAAAAAAATATAAGCAGACATTAATAGCCTTTGTTGTATGATTTTTTTTTTGCTACTAAGTTGATCATTTAATATGAATGATTGTTTGATATACATAACAAAAAATATAAAAAAATTTTAATTTCTACGTAGAATTAGAATTCGATATTTATATTTTAATGTCTAAAAAAATTCAATAATGATACAATTTCATTCAGTTATTATGGCCAAATATCACATATATTGGCAACGCTAATATCAATATAACAAATAAAAAGTTAATTATCCAAATCATATCAACTAATGGCAAGTTAAGTGCATCATAAAGTTTTTTTTGCCGGACAACTTGAGAAAAAGAATTACTTCAAAATAATTTGAAATTTATCTGCACAGTCAACCACTTTCTCCCGAAAATTCGTGTAATATCGGTAGTTAGTTCAATTTTCAAAATTTTCGATTTCTATTGCATTTATATACTGTCTTTATTTTTCTACATTTACACAGATTTTTTGTTGTATACTCCATGTGGTATTATATTGTCAAAAGTCTAACCCTCATTTGATATTTAACCATTCATATTTTAGGGATTGTACACTTTTGCAAATTTATGATCAAAATATACAAAAAACATACTTAATGCCTTTTTCATCTTTTCGAGACGAAAGACGGAAGAGGAAAAGTAAAAGTGTATATTTGACTTTTTTACATTTATTTACAATTTCTATATTTTGAGAAAAAAAAAGAATAAGGCTCTGTAATTCATTCAAGTACAAACTCCCATGTTTTTGTTAAAATGTAAAAATACAAAAAAATTAAATGTTCTGAAATTTAAGCTATGTAAAAATTATTTTACTCATGTTTGAAAATGCCTAGAAATTATTTTGAAGTTCGTGTACTTTTGATCGTCTTCTCTTTTTTGCTATACATCCAATATCAAAATTTAAATATCCTGAAATTTAAAATTAATTATAGTCATGTTGCATAGTGAAGTTTAGTTTCTTCTTAAATTTTATTACTTATATTAGAATTCACCTAATAAATAAAATATATATTTAATAGTTGAATGTGTATTTTGATTTTCAAAAATTTTTTCATTAAAATTCTGGATGATGTAAAAAATTTGAATCACATGATAGGCTAAAATTATTGAAAATTTACGATTCAAATTTATTGAATATAACTTCGTCTGGTCAATAAAAAATTATGATAATATCTCATTCGAATTACGTAAGAAAAGAAAAAATAAAAAGATTTTAGAATTATTGAATCATAGTGCTTAAATTTTTATAGAAAAAAATATCTTTAAAATTCGAAAATACAGTTTCATAAAAAAATATGAACATTTTCTAATAAATCAAAATGTAGTGAATTGCTTTAAGTGGTGGCATAGAAACTTTCTAATGAAAATTAAACTGGCTAATTTTTATAGAATTTTTGAAAATTTAAATCGCTTCAAACAAATTGATATATTATTTTAAATTTTAATCAAAGTAATTAGAAATTCAAAAAAGAAATTTTTGCATTTTAATTGTAAAAAATTTATCCATTTTAAAGATTATACGTCTCAATTTAATACATTAAAATCAAATTTTTAACAATAGCTTGAAAAATTTTTATTTTTTAGCAGATTCAAATCGAAATGAATCAAAATCCAAGTATACATCTGATTGAAACTGATTACGATTGGATTCAAATAATTTAATTTTCATATGTATAAATGAAATAACTATTGGCATATTATTTTGTCTAATCAAGATTTATAAGTATAAATTTAAATTTAATTAGATTTATATTTCAAAAAAATAACCTCTTCTTGTTTAAATCAAATAATGAAAATATTTTGAAGATGTATACTAAAATATTTTGTTTTCCCATGATTTTTCATTTTATTAGAATTTTTCACATAAATTTTTTTTTTCTAATATTTAATTTGAAAAAATTAAAATTCGTTGCATTATCGCTTATCATTTTAAAAATTGTATGAGTGTTACAATATTTTATTCTCAGTTGTATCAAATTAAAATTTTCGAATTCGAATGACGTTAAAGTTATTTTTAGTATCACCATTAATTTAACGATCGAATCATTTAAAACTTATTTCAATTGTTAAATAATTAGTAATTTGAGGTAGGGAAAAGGGTAATAAATTATCCAAATATTTTAATTGTTAATTTAATTTTTATGCGGTTCTAAAAATTTTTTGATTGTTCCAAGTACGGGAACAGTTTGTATTGACCTGCATGTGTCATATAAATAAAATAGAATGAAAATTCAAGATTTATGTTAATTTCTATTATTTTTGTCGGTAATTAATAATTATTTATAAAATCTATGAAAAATTTTGTTATGATTAGAAATTTTGTAAGTTTATATCATAATTATTAACTTTTTTTGAAAATAAATAATATCAAATTATATGAGAAAACAAAATTATTTTTGAAGTTGAATCAACTGATATGATAAATATATTATAAGTTGGTGATAGTCAAAATGAAATCGCATTCTAAGCGGAATCGACTTGAAATAATGAAGCAATAAAATCATTATTAATTAGTTGTAAACTAAAAATTGTTCATAATGCAATGCAATTAAAACCATGGTCAGGTGTTTTCTGATGACAAATAATAGAAACATTGAACAAAAAAAGTTGGTAGTTTATTTACAAAAAAGGTATTTTTATCTTCTATTTTGTGAGAATAAATTTAGTAAACACTATACAATCAAATTTTTTGATTTCTCTAAAAAAACAATACTAAATCTTATTAACAGGATGATTTTTTTTTTGTTTTTGCTTGAAAACTCTTTATAACTCTAATAGTCAATTTATCAGAACTTAAAGATTTTTGTGTTATTTGCAATTTTCATCATTTTTGTTTTGTCACCTGTTGATGAAAATCATATTTTATGTACAAATATTAAAATAAACCCCGTAAAACAGATTAGTTTTAGGCAATTGTAGATTTTAAGTCACAATATCAATAAGAAAATTTTGTGCATTATATTCCATTTGTTTTTTATCATGCTTTCTGTAAAATAAAAAAAGGCAACAATTTTAATTTGAAAATTCATTTGTTATTCAAATTTCGTGTTACCAAAACTCGAAAATATAAGAATATAAATAAATAAAAAAAGCTCATAATTACAATTTTAATACAACTAAGATATAAATAAATTAAAAATCAAATCCTGGATCTTTGGTACAACATTTAATGTCATTTAGCGAAGTAAACAAAAAAAAAAAAAAGCAAAATATAAATTAATGCTGCGCAAGCGTTTTGAATTTTACTTTCTTTAATAAAAATTTGAAAAAGCGGGATTTTGATTGTTTTGAGCGAGCAGTTTTTTTAGTCCGAGAATCTAAAAATTTTTAAATTTGCTTGCCAGCATTGAGAATTTTGTTTGTAATTTAAGGTAATTTAACAGAAAAATGGACATTTTGATGAAAAATAAGTTTGATTTTAGTAGTTTTGCTTTCAAAGATAGTGATGAATCGAATGATCAATCTAATAACCAAATTGATTTATCGGAGACATCGAAAGGACATAAAGAAATTTTCGACAATAGCAAAGAATCAATTGATTCTGCATCAAAATCTGGTCGTAAGGAAATATTTTGTGATTTAAATTCAACAGACTGTCAAAATGAAGGAGCTTTTTTAAAATTTAGCCGTTTTGCACACAATAAAAAAAAGAAATCAAACGATGATTCTGAAGATGGAAAAGTTGAATCGATTCATCCGACTCGTGATCGTGCTGCTAAGTCAAAATTAAAATTCAAATTACCATTAAGCACTAGTGAAGAAGAAAGTGAAGAAGATGAAAATGATGAAGACGTGTTTACAATCAGGTGAGATAAAAATAAATTTTCAATTTTATTGATGCATTGTTGATTGCTAATCTCCTTTTTTAGAACTCGTAATGGTAAAAAGCATCGGACAAATGATAAGATAATCAAGCAAAAAGTAAGACAAAATCGCATTAATGAGCATGATATATCTTCAGATTTCAAGCCATTGAAAAAGACAAACAAAAGTATTACAATTGGTTATGATGAAAATAAAATATCACTTTTCGAGCCTTTGAAAATAATAAACAATAAATTGAATAAAATTCATTCAAACGGCAAAGTAAAAGGAAATTTTGTGGATGAAATTCACAATCTATTGAACGATGAAAGCAATAGTAATGAATCAACTGATAATAAAAAGAGAAAGTTCAATGGGTAGATCTTGACTAATTGAAATTCAACATTGATCTAATTTTTTTTTTATTTTTCTTTAGATTCTCTGATGAAGATAATGATTCAAGTATATCATCAGTCAAAATAAAGAGTAAAAAAAAAAAAGTCATTTACTCAGACGATGAAGAAGAATCAAGTAAACAAAAGAGCGATGATTATCCGGATGATATACAAATCATTCTTGATGAAGATAATCAATCGGACCAAGATTATGAAACTGATGCTAATCTAATGATTAGTGATAGTTCTGAAGATGAAGAAGAGTTAGAAGAAGATGAAAATGGTCAAATTGAATTAAAAAAAATTGCATCTGACAAAAGTAACAAATTGATCTTAAAAGATGCCCTTCTCAAGCTATGCAATGAAGCTAGTGAATCCGAATTGATGGGTATCACATCAATAAATAGAAAGATTTATAATGAATTAATTTCATTACGTAAGTTTGAAAATTGGTTTGATTTAGTAGAGAAGTTCGAAAATTCAATGCTCATGACCGAAGATATACAAGATCATCTATTTGATTATGTAAAGACGAAAAATGTAATTTCAAGCATTATGGATCAATGTCAAGAATTATCTAATAAAATAAAGATTTCAGTTAAGAACTTGAAAGAAAACCGTGAACCAAGTTGCTTAAATCGAAAGCTTAAACTCAAGCCTTACCAATTAGTTGGTCTTAATTTTTTAGTGTTGATGTTCAAACAAAAGATGAATTGTATTCTAGCTGGTATGTTATTTTAATTTTAAATTTGTTGTTCGCATTGCTAATTTATATTTTCATTAGATGAAATGGGTTTAGGTAAGACGATTCAGGTTATTTCATTGCTAGCTTATTTACGTGAAGAATGTTCGATATTTGGTCCACACCTTATAGTTGTGCCTTCATCTATAATTGCCAATTGGATAAGGGAGTTTAAATTGTGGTGTCCTAGAATTAAATTGCTTGAATATTATGGTAATCAAGAAGAAAGATTACAACTTCGTTATGATATCATTAGTAAAGCTGTTTCTTATGATGTAATAATCACAACATACAACATGCTTTATTCAAGTGATGATAAAAAATTATTAACAAAAGTCAAATTTCAATATGCAGTTTTTGATGAAGCTCATATGTGAGAAATCACGTTTTATAACTTTTAATTATTTTTTATTAAGAGTTTTTTTCCAATATCATCAGGTTAAAAAACATGAAGAGTAACCGATTCAAAAATCTATTTGCTGTTAAGGCTAAATATCGTCTAATGCTTACTGGTACACCTATTCAAAACAATTTACTTGAATTGATATCCTTACTCACATTCACGGTACCAAATCTTTTCTATTCAAAATTAAATTATATGGAAAATTTTTTTAAAAATAAAAAATTTGATAATAACAAATCGGAATTCGTACAAGAAAAAACAGATCAAGCTAAAGAAATTTTGAAACCATTTATCTTGCGTAGAATTAAAGAAAACGTACTAAAGGAACTTCCTGGTAAAATCGAAAAGTATGTTATATTAGAAATGACTAATGATCAAGCAAAATTGTACAACCGAATTGTGGATATGTATTCAGAGCGATTGAAAGTAAGAAAAGAACGTAAAGAACGGGAAAAACATGAAAAAGTTTTGGAAAAAGTTGAAATTATAGAAGATCGTGTTCGTCGAAAGACAAGAAAAGAATATGACGAAAATAAATTGTTCTACATAGAAAATTTGGATGATTTATCAGTTAGAGGAAAGAATAGAAAACTTAGAAATAATTCGATTATAATAGATGATAATGAAATCGAAATGAATAGCAAGGATTCCAAGAAAAAGAAGTATGAATTAGAAACTGAATCAAAGATTGATTTACCAATCGATATACATAGTGAATCAACAAATAGTGATATATGGAGTTTAGAAGATAGTAAGGAAGTTAAAGATAAACAGGGTTCAATTTTAATGGAATTAAGAAAATGCGCTAATCATCCTTTACTCATAAGGAATTTGTATACTAATGATCTCATTCTCAAAATGGCTCGAATACTTAAAAAAGAAGAACCTTATTATCAAAAAGATGGAAATATAAGTTATATGGTTGAAGATATGCAAATTCTCAATGATTTTGATTTACATATGTTATGCAAGAAATTTCAATGTATTAACCAATTCAAATTAGATGATAGCAAAATTCTTGAATCAAACAAATTCAAGTATTTAAGTCAGACATTGTCCGAATTCCAAGAAAAAAATCAAAAAGTTCTGATTTTCAGTCAATTTGTTATGATGTTGGACATTATTGAAGAGTAAATTTTTTAAAAAATTTTTATTTTATTTATATTTCTCATTTTTCTTTCATTACCGCAGATTTCTGAAAATTAAAAAAATTAAATATTGTCGATTAGATGGTTCAACGAAGGTGACTGAACGAATGAACACAATAGACAATTTCAAAGACAAAGAAATTCTCGTATTCATGCTCACAACTAAGGCAGGTGGTGTAGGTATTAATTTAGTCGAAGCAAACAATGTGATCATGCACGATAGTGACTTCAACCCTTATAATGGTAGTTATTTTTTTTATCAAAGAAACCTTTTTTAATTTTTTTTTTTATTAAACAGATATGCAAGCGCAGGCACGTGCCCATCGAATCGGTCAAACTCAAGAAGTGAAAATCTATAAACTTGTATCAGATAATACTGTCGAAATACATATGAAAAAAGTTGCCGAAGAAAAACTCGATGTTGGTAAAAAAATTACTTCGGATCGGATTGAGCAAGCTAAAAATGAAGAATCTTCTGACGTCAAATTGTTGCTAAAAAAAGCATTAAACATTTAAATATTAAACTAATTTAGATTAAAAAGTTGTCATTTGGTGATACTGTTACATCATTGACACTTTTAATAGCTTAAAAATTCCCATTTATTTTTGTTTTTAAATTTTTAGAAATTTTAAATAACAGTACCAAAGATTTGGTGAAAAAAATTTGAAAATTTTTTATATATCTAATTTCATATTTTCATTAGTTTTTTTTTCTGCAGTATTATTTTCAAATTAGAATAACAAAATTATTTGTTTTTATGGCCATTGGTCATTAGCTATATTTTAGTTTGATAAAGGTTTAAAGATTTTTGTCTGTTTTGATATATCTAAATTTTTGATTATATTTTTATTCACGATTAATTATTTTTCTAACAGAATTTTTGTGAAAAAAATAATTGCGAATTCTTTTTTTGTGAATTCAATTTTAAAAATATGTCTTATTAATTAAAATTTTTATTCAATATTCATTTTATAACAAATCGAGAGCCAAATTTTTCTCTAATTTTATATCTGAAATTTTCTCGTCGATGTCTTTATATTAATGGATTTTATTTTTTGTTATTCAATAAGTATAATTTTTATACAATATAATTCGAAAAATAACTTTGAAAGTTATTGATATTCATGGATAATAATAATAATGCACAAAAAATAGTAGATATAGCTGTTATCTTTTTTTTTTTTTAATTTCAAGACGAATTTGAATTATCAAAATTCACTTATTCGTCTTGCACTTATAATTTCTATTCGATTTATGATAATTTTAAATCAAAAGAGAGAACATATATATTTATTCTTTGTCTAAAATAGTTGAAAGTATTAACTTATTCTAATCACTCAAAGGTTAGTGTACAATAATTTTTTTCCTTTCTTTTATTTCAGTTTTCTTTTGATTTTATTTCAATTTTCATCAAAAAGTATTCGTAGATAAATTTTAAAATATAAACTATATATAATAAATTGGTGATTTGAGATAATTTTAAATTTATTACTAGTGACAAGCTTGAATTTTCATTAATTTTCATTTAAAAAAAATCTTAGTTTGGTCTATTTAAAGCTCAAGTAATTTATTATAATGTAGATAAATAATAGTAGTTTATTTCTAAATCAATTAGAGATTTTTTCAAATGTTCTGATTAATTTTTTTTTGTAAATTATTTTACAATAACAATTTACTCACTTATCTAATTTTTTTTATATATTCCTTATATTTTGATTCTAAATAATTTATATACATCATATATTATGTTATAAAAATTACGTTGCTTTTTGAAGTTTTAGCTTTTAATCTTATGATTTACTAAAAAGTCTTAGCATTGAGCTAAATTTTCACTAAAAATTTTTTTATGTGATTAATTTCAAATTTTGATAAAAATCTAGCGTCGAAATAGGCGGACTAAACACAAATATGATATTTATAATCAATTATATATAGTGTAGATAAATATTACTTTTTAAATATATTATAATAAATATATAATAAAATTCAGCTCTATTTTGCTACTTCATATGTATGAGGTGCACTGTATTTCTAAGAAAATATATTTATCATAAAATAAATATAATTAATTCTTCAAAATGCTGTATCAACTTTAGTTGGACATTTGTGCATAAACACATGGTTATTCTTTGAACAGCTGTTTATTGTGTGTACGTATGCCGAAAAGTGAATACAAGTGATTGGCAAATAAAATCTACTATTTAGTGCGTATTAATCAACCAGACTTAAATCAACTCTTAAACTATTCGAATCAAAAAATTTAATATATTTATAATATTTTTAAGACAGTTTCTAATAATCCTAAATTTTCAGATCATGAATGCCAAACCTGAGCTGGATCTCAAAGAAGGTCATGCATTACCGGCAAGTAAGTTTTCATTTTTTTTTAAACTCTTTTCATATACTTCTCATCCTTACTTGAGATTTTTTTATTATCTTTGATGAATCTAATCCATATTTCGATTTTTTTTCATTTTTTTTTTGCCAATTATAGAAATTAATTTTTTCTATCTTATTTATGGTTTCTTAAATATTTATTATGTTTGTTAATTTGATTATATTGATACTAAAAATTTTATTCAACAAACATGTTTGTACTTATTTGTTAGCAGATTTTGGTTTCTTTTATTTTTATTGCTCTAATTTTTTATTATTTCTATTTTATAATCAAAATTTTATCAACTAAAATGTTTGACTTATATCTATGTTATTTATAAGTATATCTAATCAACGGCTTCATTTATATTTTTGTCAACATTTGTTGCTCATTGCCTATTATGGTCATATTTAAAAATTGAGAAAACGTCTCTTTTTAATTTTAGCCAAATTAGCTCGTGGTGTGCGTGTAAAGCCACATAAGCATCATATGAAAGAAAGTGAAAAATCTAAAGAACGAAGCACCTCGGAGTCATCGGATGTTGATGAAACTTCGATTTCACTAAAGAATGAAAAATTTCATCCAATTATATCTGGTGCGCAAACAAAGGTACGCTAATTAATCGTCTTTCTAATTATGATCTCTTTATATCAAAGTTATTTTTATTTTATTTAAATTATATTAATATCACTAATTTTTAAATTTATTATTTTTCAATTTTTTAATAATGTAAACTGTTTTAACTTATTGATTATTATTCGATTTTCAATAGCAATTTCAATTTTTTAGAAATACTGTTCTGAAACTTTCTGAAATTTTTCTCAATCTGTTTTTTTATTACAATATCTTATTTAAGAAATTTATGATTTCAGAAATTAATGTGTTTTTAGTAAATTTTTTAATGAAATAGTTTTTTATTTATAGATTGAAATTCATAGTTTTTTTTATATTAAACTATTTAATTTATTTAAAAATAGAAAAAAAAATTATTGAAAAATTTTATTTAAAGTCCTAAAAAATTTGAAAAAGTCACATACACCTTCTTTACTTATTAGTCTTTAGACTAAAGAATTATTCTTTTCTTTTTTTTCATGACTTAAAAATCGTTTTCATATTTATGGACACTTAATCAAATGCATAAAAAAAAAACTTGTTTCCAAATACGAAATAATTTAAAAATCAACTGATCATAAAATTTACTCAAAAATCATTATATGTCGGCAGGGCGATACTGATTTTCAAGCTGAAGCCATTAAATCATATCAAGAGAAGCCTATAAAAATCGCAAATGAATCTTTAAATGGATCTAGACATATTATTCATCAACCAAAAAAATATTAATTAGTTTTGATCAGTGCATTTATTTAATGTTATTAATTACTGATTATCTCAAACTTTGACCTTTAACCTTGTGGTTTATCATTTAGCAAATGGTAAATAATCATTGAAATAGCTGAAGAATTGATAAAATTTTTTTTTGAAGATATTTAAAGATGAGAAATTTTATAGATATATATTTGTTTGCATCCGATACCTTAAAATCATATTATATTATTCTAATATCAATCTTTGAAAAACTTAATTAGATTCATCTTCTTTAATACAAATTTAAGTTGCCTTTTGGTTTGGAATATATTTATCTTCTTTTCATTTCCAATTTTTTTATATTTGTAAACCTAAATAATCTCTATTTTATTTTAAGGCACAAATAAAATTTACTCACTTTGAATTCATTTACGTTTTAATTTGTACAAAAATCTTTTTTCTTTAAAGTTTATACTTTTCACTTAGAGCAATTTTTGATTTTCATTTGATCTAATCTGAAATTGATTTTTTATGCATTTTTTTAAATTACTTTATTTCGGGTTTTTTTTCGATTTTTTGATTTTTAGTCAATTTAGATTTAAGTTTTTTATTTTTATTTTTAAATGAGTAATCAAAGAGTAATTAGTCGAAAAATAATATTTTTCCTTAAGTTTTATTTTTGAAGTTCAGTAATTTATCGAAATTAGTTTCTCAAGATTTCTATTAATTAGATCTTAATGCTGCCGAAACATTGAGAAATAATTTAAATTTAGATTTTGCAATGCTATTCATAATTTACGCGCGAATGTTTGTAAAAATAACTATTTGTACAGTAAAATCATGCGCAATTTTTATACGATATTGACAATTAGTGAATTTTAATATAATTGATTGAAAAGGTAAATTATAAAATTCAAACGATTGTTTTAGAAGGGTAGAATAATAGGTCACACAATAAAAAGTTGCAAATTGTTCAATTATATCTATTATATTTTTATTGATATATCATTAGGCGTCAAGCAATAAGTCATCGATTGGATAAAAATTCAAAAATCTTTTAATTCACCTTTTTATGAAAATTCTTTATGCTCTGATGGAATAAATTTGTTGAATTCAAGCGATGCGTATCCGATTTATTTTACTTTTTTTTTTTAATTTATGTGTTAATTTCAATATAAATATGTGTGAAAGTATTAAAAACAAGAAAAAGTGCATCGTTTGATGTGTTTATTTAATTAAAAATATTGGCAATATTATCTATGCTTAAATTTAGTATGTTTTGATATAATTATAATATTACTTATATTTTTGAAAAACTTTAAATTGATTTGAACGAATAAATGTTGAATGGTTAACTATTTGATTTGACTAATTTGAGAAATAGGAAGCATGTTTTTGTATTTCAAAACATTATTTCTTTCTATACACATTCCAAAAAATGTATGCTTCAATTCATTTTTCGGCTGGTTTGTTGTAGTTTCAGCCTTAATTTCATTAATGAATTGCAAAAGCTTGATTAATGGTAATTATAAGGATTTTTGTGATGAAACTTACAAGGAAGATTTGCCCAACGTTAAAAGAGGCTATCAACTTCTTATTCCTTCAAGTCCATCAAATTTTAATCTATCAAATCAAGAAAAATCTGTCATTGAACCTATCAGGTATTTACTAATCGAAAATATGAAAAATTTTAATGATTGCGTTAGAAAATGTTGTACTGAAGATAATAAGTGTGATGTAGCGTTCTTTAGTCATATATCAAATGTTTGTTTACACATTATATGTAACTTTGATGGTTCGAAAAATGATAGACAATGTCCATATATTGAAAAAGATAAGAAGCAGTTGAATTCACTAATCCAAATTAGGTCGCCTACTATTCGCAAATTGTCGATGAATGTCCAAAGTGAACTGAATCAAGAAGAATTAATCAGAAAATTTAGTTTTGTAAAAGAATTGAAAAAAGACGTTTTAGAGATAGAAAATTATAATAAATCAAATAAGCATGAAAAGAAAAAATTCGATGATTTAGTCATATTGGTGAACAAAAATCCTATTATTCAACTTCCAAACGATTCAATAACTATCAATGCCTTGGTCCATCCTTTTTCTGATCAATATGTTTATAAATGGAGCCTGATCTCTAGGCCATCACCAGAAAACCAACAGGATAGTGGCAGTTGGGAAGAACAAAATACTAATTCTTTGAAATTGAATAAATTAATTGAAGGTTAGTTGCTCAAAGATATAAAATATTTTATTTTGAAATTATCTAATACAAATATTTTTGCCTGAATCAATAAAGGTACCTATATTTTCAATGTATCAGTTACATTGCCTGAAAATTCAACATTATTGGGTCAAGAATCAGTCAACATTACTGTTTTACCCCCTAAGAGAATCAACTCTCCACCTAAAGCTATTATAAAGCCTGAAAATTCAACAGTTCAATTACCTAGACACGAATTTGTGCTTGATGGTGCCCAATCGATTGATGATGATAAAATTATCGGTTATAAATGGAAATTAATAAATTCACCCATTGGATTTGATTTGTCAAAATTTGATTTGCAAGCACAAACTTTACAACTTAAAAATTTGATTGCTGGAAATTATACATTTGAATTAATTGTTACTGATTCAGACAATCAAACAAGCAGTGCTCAAGTAAGCCTAGTTGTACTTAAAGAAAAAGATTATCCTCCAACGGCAGTTGTTAGTCAAGATCAAATTATTTTTTTACCTCAAAATAACGTTACATTGTTTGGTAATGAAAGTACTGATGACAAAAAAATTATATCTTATGAGTGGGCTTTAATTGATGATAATCAGGCTAATAAACCAGTAAACAATATGGACATAAGCGGTGTAAAAACTCCTTTTTTACATTTGTCCAATCTGGAAACTGGTGTCTACAAAGCTGTGCTCAAAGTAACTGATAGTTCAAATCAGACGTCAACAGCTGAAACACATGTTTTTGTAAAGCCTAGAATCGACATTAAACCTGTGGCAGATATAAAACCGAAAAATCAAAAAGTGTATATGCCAATAAAAACTAATGTAACACTTGATGGTTCAGGTAGCAAAGATTTTTCTAATGATGGTATTGTGAAATATAAATGGTTTCAATTAAATACAACCGATACAAGACAAGTTTATTTAGTCACTCCTAATAATTCAATGACTAATGTAACTGGCCTTGTTCCTGGTCACTATACCTTTCTTCTTGAGGTTACAGACTCTAAAAATCTTTCATCAACTGCGTTTGCCACAATCGATGTAATTGGACCAGTCATAAATAATGGACCCGTAGCAAATGCCGGAGGAAATCAGACAATTATACTTCCGAAAGACATAGTGATATTAGATGGCTCAAAATCATATGATGATTTAATTGATCTTAAATACACTTGGACACGCACAAGAAGTAGTCTAGCTTTTGGAGATGTGATTGATAATAGTGATAAAAAATCCATTTTGAAACTTACAAATCTTATACAAGGTCGCTATATATGGCAATTGACAGTCGAGGATAATCAAGGTGCTAAAAACAGCGATTTTGCGGTGATTGACGTTCGAAATCCGACGAATATAAAAGATTTTGTGGAGATTTTGTATAATGTAAATTACAAGCAATTTCGATTTGAGCAAGAAGAGGCTATAATCAAAAAATTAGAAATTTTGTTGAGTTTAAATATTGATGAAACAGTGAAATTGGCTAATGTCAAGTTATATCCGGTTTACGATAAGGAACTTGTCTTGATTAGATTCACTGTTCAAGTTACGATAAATACTAAAACAATCACTTTACCGGCTACGGAAGTAGTTAAACGTTTGAGATTGAGACTTCGCAATGATAAATCTCTTATTGAATCGGAAATTATATCAGTACAAACCGTAATTTGCCAGAACAATTGTTCAAACCATGGCAAATGTATTGAAAAAACTAAAAAATGTCATTGTGATTCGTTTTGGATGCAAAATTTTTTGCGTGTCCATTTCGGAGATGCTGCCGAGAACTGTGATTGGTCAGTTTTATATTTCCTAATTTTTTCTGCATTTGTATCAACTTTAGTATGCACTGTTATTTGGAGTTTTCTTTGCTTTTTTGTACGTAGACGCACAATGTATTTAAATTTGAATAAGATCAGACCACGTTTAAAATTAAAAAAGACACGAAAGAGAACACAGTATACTTTGCTCAAACAACCGAATGGATTTAATAATAAAATTGGTAATCAGACTTGTGATGATTCAGATTCCGATATTGGTCATCGTAATAAGGTAAAGAAAAACATTGAAACGAAGATTAAAATTAAGAACGGAAATCTAAAATCTGTTTACAAAGATTCGTCTTCTGAAAGTGAAGTGGTTGAATATGATTTTAAAAGCATTTCAAGGAGAGGCTACTCATAAAATAAGTGATTCATTTTGCTATAGATTTTAAATTATTTTTTGTTATTTATTTTTTTAAATTTTTTGATAATTTAATATTTGTTATATTTGTAAAATTTACTTTTATCTTCTTGCAAACCGACTGTAATTTATCTAAGTAAAATTATTTAATTAGTTAAGTTAGCGAAAATTTTTTCAAAAAATTTGGTCACACTAAATTGTTCAAAAAGAATTCTGTAAATTTTGTAAACATAATTGTATATATTTTTTAATTGAATTCAATAATTCTTGATTACCAAATAGCTGTCAGTTTAGCGAAATTAAGGAATCTTGTAAATAATTTAGTATTTCTTTTCAATCGACTGTGATATTCATAAATTATTTTTTCTATTCGTCAAAAAATTTGAATTTTTTCGATGATTCATAAATAATAAATGAAAAGAATTTATATATTGCAGTTTTTTGTTTTGTTTTGTTTTAAAGGCTGCGTAAATTAAAACTATTGGATAAATACAACTTCAAGTTCAAAGGATGGTACTAAAATTAAAAAAATGAAAAGCTTACATTTTTTTTTCATAAATTCATTTATCAGCTGGTCTCCTGATAATTCATTACACAATCATAATCACCTAATGGCTAGCATTTACTTACACGATATTTTGTTATAAAATTTAATTTTTATTATTAACTTCATGTCTTAGTAAAGAAGATAATCTGTGCACATCTCATAGGTGATTTGTGATTAGGTCTAAAAATGAATCTGTGTGATTAACAATGAAAATAAAATAGATTCTATTTTATTGGAGCTTGTGTATTTTAAATATATAATAAATCTTAAAATTTTTCCTTATATTCTTGTTACATGACGTTTGGTTGGAAAAATTCGAACGGCATGCATATAAAAATTCCTAATCATCTATGTTGACAAACTAAGAATTGAAATCCTAAAAAGTAAATTTTCAACTTCGAATCTATAAGAATATATAACTGTTTTCAAATGAATTTCGAAGCAATAAAATTTCTGAATTTTCAGAATTTCTGTAAAAATTACTGTTATCCAAAGATTTAACTTCATTATTTTTTACTGTCTTTTGTAAAAATACTTGAATGTAAACGAAAATAAAAAAAAAGAAAAAAAACTAATTCAACTTTTTTTTAATTTTTTTAGCTTAGATGATTACAAGCTTATTAGTTTTGCTTTTTTGTGATTAAATTTAATGTGTCTGTTCAAAAATATTTCATGATAAAATAATTATCATTTTTAAATTAAATGTTCTTCTTTTGTAGTTGGCATTAGCAATTTTGGCTGAAAATCATTAATTTTTTAATTTTGCATTTTTTTCTTCATGAAAAGAATCAATAATAGTTCGTCAATTTTGTCTTAAAAATATAAATTTGAAAATTTCAGTTTTTAAAAAATTATAAATAAAATTAAATATATTTATGAAATTTATGAGGTCAGCAAATACAAATTTGAATTTTTTTTTTTTTTTTGTTAAATATAGATAGCAAATAAGATATATATCAGATGAATAAAAGATTTCACTAACGAATGTGTCATTGTATACATCAATTTAAGGAGAAACTTTTTGGGCTAAAAAAAAACTCGTCAAACTATTCAAAATGAAAGGCATTAGAAAAAATCATTTTGTTTGAAATTTTTCAAAATTATTAAAAATATATATTCAAACTTGACATTCAATCAATACAAATTCTCATTTGTGTATATATGAAAGCATTTAATTAAAAAAATCAACGATAAAAAAAAGAATTTTATCATTTATTCTCGTTTGGACTTTTCAGTTAGATCTTGAATCCATCATTAAAATATTGTCGATCAGTTGCAAATTTAAAACTTTAATCATATTAAATTTATATAAGCGATACTATTTTTGATATTGTTTTTAATAATTAGTAGTTTCAGTAATTGATAAATTTATCAGCTTGCAAATCTGATAATTTAGTAAATTAATTGAGCAACAAGTGTATTTTTTAATCTATCTCTCGTTTGAGGATAAATGCATGAAAAAAATAATTCATATTGATTTTCTGCTTATTGATTGATTCATTTGGAAACAGAAAGAAACAAAAAAATGTCAAGATAATTTTTGTTCTTTGAGAAACATTTGTCAATTAGTTGACAATTTCTTTTTCAAGAATACATTGATAATTTTTCTGAATAAAATTTGTGTCAATTTCATTTTTGGATTTCATCAAATTTTCTGGTAAATTTTTTTTTTTTAAATTTTACAATCATTTATATGATACAAATAATTTGCAGTATTAATTAATTTAGTTTTTATTAAATTAGGTAAAATTAAAAAAAGTGAATGAATATCAAAAATATTCTTTTTAAATGAATACGAATGAAGGGTTCAAATTTAAGACTCTTGAGCAAGATGAAGTAGACAAAGATAAATGTGATAATTGAATAATATTGAACGCTAATACTCAATTGCTTGATAGATCAGATCATATAATTATTGAAAATTTTATTAAAAAATCAAAGAAAAAAGTAAATTATCGATTTAATCAGCAACTTAAGTGCTCACAAAAGTATGAATATATCGAACGATTTAAACAACAATTGAATTATCGTTTCAATCAACATTTAATTACAGTAAATCAAAATAAACATAAACAATTTATTCAAGCACTTCGAATTCCAATGAGTAGGTTGAATCAAAATAAACTTGCGAGCTTATTATCCTGTCTATTTAAATATTACAGGAGCATTTTTATTGAACTTAATTCCAATCTTATCAACTTGGCCAATTTTATAGCTTACTGGATCCAATTTTTAGTGAGTGATGTTTTTCATTATTTTATTTTCAAATATCTACTCACCTCTAATTATCAACGAAAAATTTTGTGGCGCTGGTTACAAAAAGTGACTAATAATAGTCTTTTTTACAATGATTCANNTTCAACAATAAATTATAATAAATATTCGGAAACCAATGAAAATAAATTGTAAGTTTCCTATAAAATTTTTCGAAGAATTTTTTGTGTTTGTTCTCTGTATGGACTTTTTCAATACCTTATTTACTTCACACTTATTATTTTTTTGACATTTCATAATTTATTTATGAAATTATTCTTGATATGAATTAATCTTCAAAATTTAATTAATGTTTTTTAAATTTTTCTTGAACTGAGATCGTTTTCTTGCAGTTTTCTGTAATAAAATGTAATAATAAATCAAATAATCGGTAGATTCATAAACGCAGATTAATGACTAAATTTAGCTAACGTAAAATTTTTTTAGTCTCAAAATTAATTAAAATAATTAACCGTTTTTTTTATCAGTTTGTAAAATTTTTTTATTACAAAAACAAATTCTTTTCCGTAAAACTGAGTTATAAGCTTTTTTATTTAATGATTTTTTCATTGCATATGATAAATTTTATATTTCAATGTATATCAAATCTAATACAATTATACAATTCTTTAATTGATAAAAAATTAATCTAATTTTAAACTAATTAAAATTTTTGCCCTCAGGCAAGAATTATAATAATTTTTTTTCTATTATTATAAGTAATATTTTAGCATAACTTGTTGATAATCCTACATGCCTTTTTAAAATGATACTAAAATTTTTTCGAAATATTAGTAAATTCAATTTTTTTTCTTGAATCTCAAAATTTAGAATAGTTCTCATTAATTAATTATTAAACTATTTTCAACATTAAAAAATTGAATTAGTAAAAGGGATAAATCAACTCAATTAATAATTTGGTTTTTTTAATTATATTTCATCTTTAATTATTTTCCCTTTTTTGATTTTATATCAATTTGAAAAAATTTAATATCTATAATTTAGAACCCATGGAAATTCATTCTTTATTGAATTTTTCAAATCTAAAATT
Organism: Acarapis woodi; assembly: GCA_023170135.1. Taxonomy (NCBI): domain Eukaryota; kingdom Metazoa; phylum Arthropoda; class Arachnida; order Trombidiformes; family Tarsonemidae; genus Acarapis; species Acarapis woodi. The sequence continues at coordinate 5,958 of BLXL01009975.1, read as the reverse complement.
AAAAAAAAAAAAATTTAATTCAAATAAGATTAGAAAAACTAAGCAAGAGTTTGATGAGCCTTTGAAGAAAAAAATGTATAATCGATTTAAATTTTTGCCTATTAACCATCGAATTTTTCATTCTTATTGTAAATCAATGTTGAAATAAAATGTCGAGATGGTGAATTGAGCTTGAAAGTTTCTTTTCTTAGATTAAAAATATCTAAATTTTAAAACAAGATAAAACAATCAAAAAAAAAAGAAAAAAGAAAATATAAAAAATTTATGTTCTTTATGAGTTTTCTATTTTGTAATTTAAAAAATTGGAAAAAAAAAATAAGGAAAAAAATAAATGAATTAATATCTCATAATAAGGCATAATATATTTTGAGANNCAAAAAAATAATAAGTGTGAAGTAAATAAGGTATTGAAAAAGTCCATACAGAGAACAAACACAAAAAATTCTTCGAAAAATTTTATAGGAAACTTACAATTTATTTTCATTGGTTTCCGAATATTTATTATAATTTATTGTTGAAGGATGATTTCTATAAATAGTTAGATTAGCTGTACAGGGATCGCTGAAGGTATGAAGTGCGCCCGTTTGAGCAATTATAAAACTATGATCCATGTTCAAATTATTTAAATCGTTTGTAAATGTCTGATAATTGTCGATTGGCCCATTCGCTAGATCATTGAAATTCGATGGCTTGAATTGATTACTGTTTGTAGAAGTGAGAGCACATTGCGATGCGTTTAATGACTCTTTATTATTTATAATATTATCTAGTGATGAACAATTATTATTGAATTCATTATTGCTTTCGATTAGAAGTTGTTTGGCACGTAATCGCAAGTAGAAAAATATTGAAATAAACAAAGTAAAACTAGTTAAGCTAACACCTAAAATTATTATTAATGTACTACCAATGAACATCGAATTTTTCGTCTTTTTAGAATTATGAAGATTTTGAAAATTTTTTCTAGTTACTGTTAATCTGCTACCTTCATTTTCGCTATTTATTATTTGATTTGGATAGTGATCGATCGAAAGTATTTGATCATGTTCATCAGCACGTTGTTTAATGTCTTCCAAAGTTTGCTCTAAACTATTTTTTCTCAATTTATCCATCGAAAAATGCTTATTGTAACCATAGCTGAGCATATTATTTAACTGTTGCTCGTTTTGATTTTTTTCTAAATAAATATTTGCAAAGAAAGATTTTTTTTAGAAAAATTCGTTACTGATTAAATTATTCTAGAAAAAAAAATGGAAATATGTTTTTTTCAATAAAAGAGGTTTTCAAAATTTAAAATTCCGACATATTTTCAAAATTAAATAAGTTCCCTCATAGAATAATAACAATTTAACCTTTCATTATGTTGTCATTATTTTTTTTTTTTGTTTAATTTCAGGAAAACTAAATCAATGATTTGGTTTTATAGATTTATTTCCTTTGGATATTTTTCCCAAAATTAAAAAAAAAAAATTACATACCTTTGTAAAGTGAGCTGGATGATGACAAATCGATCGGGAGTGTAAAATTAGAACTTTTAAGCGGTTCAGATTGATCCCGTGAATTTGAATAATTATAAAATAATGAAATAGGTATTAATTTAAAATAATTGTTTATTTTGTCTGATTTTTCAAGTAATTGACTAGGATTGTCAAAAGTGAATTTCAGAAGATAATCACTTTTTTCTTGATCATTAAAGGCTAGGATATAAATCGAGTAAACAAATTCCTGTTTTGACCACTCATCAATCAATTGTGTATAATTTATAATGAAACGTGGTCTATGAATAGTTTTCTTGGTAACAAGCAATAAATTCTTTTCATCTTCTTCACGCCAGAGTTCCAATTGAAATATTGTCTGCTGTTGTTTGGCTTGGTGATAAATTGCAAAATCAGTTGGAAAATTAAAATTATCCACTTCTGTATAATTGCTGCCTTCTGAACAATCAATTATAAGAAATTTATTTTTTGAAAAAGGTGAAGAAGCACTTTGTCTGTCATCATGTAAATATTTATTAATTGAAGATAAAGTTGGTGACATTGAGAATGAAAAATAATTTTGTTTATTTGAGTAAATTTGGTTATTAGTAAATTGTCTATTGTGATGGTGTATTAAACCAAATAAAGGTTTATTATTTTCTTGCTGAAGATTGGACTCGTATTTACTTTCGTTTTCGTTACCATCTAATTCATTCATTGTAGTTTGGTTTGTAATCGAAAAAGAGCAACTTTCAGGAACTTTCGGTCGTTCTTTGTGTATTGATGTTGTAAATTTAACGTAGTTTATTTTTCAAGTGAACAATTATTAACATAAAAGAAGTGAACAAAAGAGATAAAACTTTCATTAAAATGATCGGATGGATAGACTGGAAATGTAAAGGCATTTTTTTATTTATTTCAAAATATGGATTCAAAGGATAACAAACTGTGAGGTTATTTTACTGAGAATTTTTCTTTTATTTTTTCAGATTGTTAGCAGATAGAAGTTAAATTGTACTCATTTGCAAACTATTATTATTAAGTTTATCAAATTTGAATTAAATGATTATTGATTTTTTTTTACATTCAATAGATTTGAAAATTTACTGTAATGATATATTTAAGATGACATTTATTTTAAAATAAAATTTGTTAAATTTTCTTTAGTTTTGTCAATGTTTCAAAGTAAAACATTTTTTTTATTGATTTTTCAAGCATGATTTAGTGAATCTATTACTTGCTTAAGTAATTGCGAAGATTTCATCGTCTTCAAATGAAATGAATGGTTCATTCAAATATTATTTTAAATTTAGTAAACATTATTTTACTTCTAAATATGAGTAAAAAAAGTGTGATGTAAATTCGTAATATTTAAATAAAATTTGAAAATATTAAAATTTTTAAGGCTTTTTTTTAAAAACCGGATTTCGTAGAATAAATTTAAATTTTTTTTTTACCATCATCGGATATAAATCAAAAAATTTTTGTTCGGCTAAAAGTTTCACGTTTAAAGAAAAATTCGTAATCTAAAATTTATAAGATATTAATCTTCATTTTTTATTTCCCATATTTTTTTTTCTTTTACTTATTTTTTACTAGCATCTAAATCAAAAATTTTATTTTTCTGACAGTGAATGTTTCGCATATTTGATGAACAATTAAAAGCGGTTAAAATAAAATTTAAATTTTATAATAATCAGTTTGAGGATAAAAGTTGGAAAGTTACAATAGCTTTATTTTTATTCGCTCATTCTGATGAGCCATTATTTATCAATACTTATTTAAACTTTTACTGGTAAAATAAACTTAATGTAATTTCGAAACTGAAAATTATGAAAAATATTATTTTTTTCATATATTTTATACTATATTAAATTTTCTATTTATTTGAGTTTTCAATTTTCGTGCTCGAGATATTTTGTTACTTTAATGAGTACTTAATAAAATGTTACGTAAAATAAAATGAAAAAAAAATTAGTGATCAAATTATTTCGGTTTTTTTTTTATTTATAATTTTTCTACCAATTTTTAAATACAAAGCGAAGATATAGAAATATGATTCTATTACAGCATTAAGGTATTTATTAATGTATAAATCTCATCAGTAGATATTCTAATTTGTTTAAAGTTTTAATAATTTTCAATGATCTGATTCTTTTTTGATTTTAAGTGTTAAAAAATTAACTTTTATTTTATGTAAAATTTTATTTAATTTCGAATTTTTATAATTTAAAATTTATTAAAGGATGATTGATCAAAGATAATATAATCGAATCATCAGTGGAAAAAAGAATTCAAAAATAAATAAAGCACGTACCTAAAAGTGGTTTTATCAGAAATTTACAAGGTTGGTTGGTATGACCGACAAAATTGCTGGCTTCACAAATTAAAAGTCCATAATCACTAGATTTATTAATATGAATATTTAAAATAGAATCTCTATTAAGGCCATTGTGTGAAAGAAATTTTAATAAATTATTTTGCGTTTGATTTGTTTTATCTTGACTAATTGAGGCTGAGATCGGTTTATAGGATGTAATTAGATGACCCTCGCTATCTACATTTTGGGTTTGCTTGGTCCATTGAAATGTAAGGTTAGCTAATGGTTGATGAATATTATTTGCCGCATGATTAATTGGACTAACTCTGCTAACTTCGTATTCACAGATTAATTTGATGCTTTGATTAGATTTCGCGGTGATTAATTTAGGCTGAAATTTACATTTAGGCACGTCTGGTTTTTTTTTTCGTATATTTAAAAATACAAAAAAAAAGAATTTAGAAAAGAACGTATTATAAGATGATTATAATAACTCAAAATGTGAAGTAGACAAAATGATTTTTTATAAAAAAAAAATTTAATTCGTAAATATTTTATTTGGTTAAAATATCGATTTCCGCTTTCGTTTTATTTTTATTTTGAATAATCATGGTTATGCTTTGTTTAAAAAAAAAATTTTTCATTTAAATCTGATTAAATATTAGAATTTAGTAAATTACTTGAATCGAGATAGCTTTTAAGTTTATCTTGTGTGGTCCCGTTCAAATTATATTATTGAATTTTTATTGTTCATAAAATCATTATTATTATATTGGCCAATTGCTAATCAAAATTTCTTTTCCTCAAATTAATAATCGGATATGATTCAAATTCTGCAATATCTTTTCAATAAAATATTAAGTATGAAATAAATAAATTTTAATAATATATTTAATCATAATTTGAACTTTTGAAATAAAGCTTTTTTAATTTTTATCAAATTCAATCTATTTTTAGTTTCTTATACTTTAGTCGATTAGATAAAATTTGAATTTTGGTGAACAATATAGTTTTTTTCACACGTTTCATTGATTTCAAAATTCATCGTAATGATTTCGTTAAGAATGCAAATAAATTTTTAGTGAGTTTCTTAATGAAAAATATATAAAAATCATCTTTGAATTTAAATTTTTTGCGTGAAAAATTAAAAAAAATCATAAGAAAAATTAAATTTCTAGATTTGACAATATTTTCAAACTTAGAAATTTTTATTAAATTTTTAACTTTTTTTTTTAAAAAATAATTTGAATTTAATCATTATTTTTTCCAATAAAATTTCGACTTATCCCAAACTTTTTATCTAAAAAAATTTATAATTATTTATAGTTAAGATTAAAGAATCAAAATTTTGTGAACAATTTTCTTTTAATATTCTTGTTCCGACAAATTCGAATAATATTCATTTCATCTGTATTCTATACATAATATATATTCGTTTTTTTAATATGCGTTTAGTATTTTAATATTAACTATTTTGTATAACAATCATTGTTCTGCACAAATTAACAATACAGTCATGTAAATTCAAACTTCCGCAATTAGCAGAGTGATTCATGACTATAATTTAGAAAGTTTTTTTTACAAATGACTGCAATGCTTCGATTAGAAAAAAAATTTATTACTTTTTATTACACAACACAATAGTAGCATAAATTTTTTAAGGTTTGAATAAAATATTGTTAGATTTAAGGACCTTTTTACTTAGTTTCTTATTAATTCATCTAGACTCTGAGAATAATTTTTATAAATTTTACCATGCATTCGAAGATTTTATTGCAAAATCAAAATATGCATATATTTTCATATACATATTCGATTAAATCAAAAAAAAATAAAGAGAAATTTTTTAGTTTTATATGAATAAACAGAATTGATGTTTTTTTTACATGTCAAGCAAATTTTTAATTTTTGCATCAAAAATATTCAAAACAGCGATTATCATCAAAATTTTTAGACTTAATTGCTATATTTCTTGATACTTAATTTTAGAAGAAAATACTTACCGTGAATGTTGAGTTGAAATACATTACTTTTACCAATTGAAAGTGCGTTTTCCGCTGTTGAAGTATCAAATAGATAATAAGTCGTTTGCAGAAAAAATAAATGCTTTTCGATTAGTGAATCTTTTGTTTAAATAAAACATACCTTCACAACTATAACTTC